>QJPP01001331.1:0-160612 GCA_003996215.1 Jaltomata sinuosa | reverse complement strand
TTCACAAGCCAACTTACCAAAGAAAACAAATAGGGAAGGCCGATTCTAATTTCCCGAGGAAAGCAAAACCAACACATTCCCACTGGCATAGCCACACCATTCTTTGAGACAAAACCTCAATCTCTGGCACATAACCACCGATATCATACAAAACCAACAGAAGGACTCTTAGCAAATGCTAGAGAATGGCCTAGGCAACAACCACCCAAGATCGCTAGAAAATCAAATAACTTAAAAATCCACTCTAGCACCATAGGGAAGAACCAGAAATGAGGCTAACACGACCTACCCACGAGTCACAACTCTGGGTAGCCACTTTTCAAGGAAAACTCACCCCATCCACTACTAAAAGAATTAATCTATAGGAAAAACACATGGCATATATGCAAATACGTGAAAAAGAGAGAACCACAATGTAAATTACCAACACTAGCCAAAAGTAACATAAGCCATACCTGTAGTGACAGTATCAGGAACCTCTACCTCTAGCCTACCAAGAGGGGCATCAGACTGACGGGTTCTAACTCTGGACTGAGTAGTCAAAGTTGAAGGCTCGATCATCCCTCGTTGGGAACAATCTCTAGAAAAATGACCAACCACCCCACAATCATAACAACCAATCTAACCGGGATGCATAATTATGGGGCAATTCCTAACACCATGGCCATACTCACCGCACTGAAAACAATTTTCACTGAATAAAGTTGGTCGAGAAGCCTTTCCTAATCCTGATTATCCACCACGGCCTACACGCCCTGAATGCAAACCATGAGAACCTCGACCTGCACCATGTCTACCCTGCCCAACATGCTCTGTACAACCACCCTCTGGAAACTGTGGAGCAACTAAAACTGGTCTGCTAGATAAGAAGCAATGGAACCGAGCTCTAGTGGAGAATCCCTTATCTCGAGTCTGAGAACCTCGAAAACTGTCCTGACAGTGAAGCTTCTTACTACTACCTCCATATGCCTCATGACATAAACCCTCAATAGCCCAAGCATGATCAACTACCTGAAGGAAAGTCATCCCAACTGTAACCAGGTACTCAGTCGCCAAATAAAGTAGTGAAATCAAACCTCCAACAAAGCTCTGAACCCTATCAAACTCTGTAGGAATAATCCTAGTAGTACGCCTAACCATCTCGTGAAATCTCACCTCATATTCCAATACTTACATACAACCTTGCTGAAGAACTGGAGGCTCAACCCTAACTGAAGCACCGCTTGAAAAACTGAGTATTTCCTCATCCTGAGGTACTAAAACACACATTCAACGACTCAGAGTCCTAGCTATGGTATCCTAAAGAACTGGGGTAGCATAAGACCTTACCGAAGGTTGGGTTGTCTGCACACCCCTATCTGATGTGGTATACTCCCACTTTGAAATCCTGGCACTGACGAAAGCACTGAAGCGACAGGCTCAAAAGCCTCAATATCACCCGATGTCATAATCGTCTTAGGCATCTAAGTACGAATAAAACAATCAAAGTCTAGAAGTCAATAGAGCCTGGAACGCACGATAAAGAGCTAAGAAGATAGAACTTTTCCTAACAATGCCCTGTAGCCTCCCAAAGATAGGATACGGATGTCATCGTACCAATCCGCGAGACTCTACTTAAAAACTTGCTTCTGTACCATGACACCGGAGAACCTTGAGCTCTGATACCAAGCTGTCACGACATGATTTCTCAGGCCATGATGGCAGTTATAACCCCCCAGTAGGCGAACCAATTCCCATAGCCCAGAATGGTTAGTAATGGGCTACCACCTATCCAATAGGCATAATATAAGTAGAAATAAGCGGAAGCAGATATAAAGTAAAGACAACGCAGAAGCAACAACCCAAAATATAAATATAAATGAGGAAACTACACCAACTCTAAGACTTGGTATCAGTAATATAGGAGCTTCTAATAGAATACAAGTGCTAGAAGTAACAAAACAGAATATACAACTGTCTTTGAATAAATAAAGAGTAACAGTGACAAAAGATGAGATATGGTCAAGCCCCGATAGGCAGGTGCTTAGCCTAGTCTCGAGTATCCAAAAGTTGCACGAGTCTCTACGCGATCAACAACAAAAGCTCACACTAATATCTGTACCACAAAGATGCAGAAGTGTAGTATGAGCACCAATTGCTAGGCAATGGGTACCCAGTAGGCATCATCGGCTGACTGAGCACATATAAGATATAAAAACAGTAACAAACAGATAAAAAATAAGCAATCACAGAAGCAATAGAGGAAACACATGGAAACTAGCATGGATAGAAGTCAAGAAGAATACAAACATACTATGCTAGCCATAGAAGATATATATAACACAAAACACGGGTGAAGGAAAGAAAAATGCACTTGGAGTCCTTGCAACAACAATATATAAGAGTGAGTTGAGAAAATGGCGGTATACCAGCAACCTCAAGTAGAAAAGGAAATGAAGGAAAACCAAGCCTGTATATTCGGGCTAGAAGCAATACACTAACGAAATCATGCTTAAAAACCATTCAAGATAAGAGAAACAGAAAACCACCACCCAATTTCAAACCTAGGATGGAATAAACTACGCCACGAGGAACCAAAAGCCACTACTCAGAAACACAATAAAGGATGGAACTCACTAGCTCACAACTTCCCAGAAGGCCACATAATTAGTGACTCAAATCAATAAGGGACCCACCAATCCATCAATGATAAAAAATATTCAATAATTAGAGCCTCAATAGGCTAGAACCCACTAAATCACCAAGTACCGAAGGCCAACAAGCTCTATGATACGAGATAAGCAATAATATCTACCTACAGTCCCAACAACTGCCCATACAACTGAGGAATACAATCAAGTGAAAACAAACCCTTCAACATCACATACTACTGAAGCGTACACTGAGCAAATAGCAAACAAAGGTGGAATCCGAATGAAATATGCATGATGATGATGGTGTGATAAGACTAGTATGATAGTAACTCGTATGTTACCCCCTCCGATACCTAAAAGGCCCAATAGAGGTAGGATCCATGAAAGGGATTCCCCCGAGTACCTCACCTCTATTGTACACCCCTCCTCCTAGCAACCTCGGTCCATAGATCTTGGTTCAGGAATGGCAAGATCCATAGAGGTCCGTAACCACATACTAACTGCAAATCTCAAAGTGTAACTGCCTAAAATGTGTTCGGATGTAAATCAATAATCAAAATCGCGTAGTACGTGCCTAGATTCAATTCTTATCTAAAATAGTGGTAGTAATCTCAAAGCCCCTATAAAGGGTGCCCGGAACATTTCTGGGTCTAAATTAGTAATTAAATCTCGAAATCCCTAAAAAGGGTGCTCGGCACGTATCCAGGTCTAAATCCATAAAAAATCTAGCGCTATGGCACAGCTAAGCCTAGTGTCAGTATGAAAACCAGTGGTGAAATCATCAAAATATCCTCTTTACTTCAAGAGGTTTCATAAAAATCAATACCAAAACACCTTTCATACTCATTTTATCGAAAATGGGCCCTCGGGGCTATACAAAGTTTAGAAAATCGTTTTATAGTGGGACGAAGCCAAATCAGTAGTAAAACATGCAGAAAAATCCTTTGCATGAATGATATGCTCGCATACAATAAATTAGCCCAACGGCTCACAAATATTCATATCGACCCTGCACAGGCACAATCAGCTCTACAACACAAATAACCAGCCTAAAGTAATATCATGATGTCCGGGACTCGTGGACATTCCCAATATCCAACCATCTAGGTCCAGAGGCATAAACAAAGGCCACACGGGGCCACAAGGGTAATATTAGAATACTACAACTAATACTATAAACAACGCATGAAATAAACATACAGAAGAGGCGGACAAGGTATGAGGGTACCAACCTAGAAAACCAACCCAAGAAAGCTAATTAATGCAGTTATAGCCTATATACGCAGATTCTAGGTAGGGAAAACCATAACATACCTGTCGTCCAATGACTAGCTGCTGGAATGGCATCGTCTAATCTCGAGATGCTCTAAGAAAGACTAAATTGCAAACACACTATTAAAACAATATTCTATGGGTCAAAACAAAGCTAACGATACCCATATTGCTATAATTATAGCTGGGTCAAAATTTGGGTCATCGACGGGCCCGTGG
The DNA here is from genome assembly GCA_003996215.1 of Jaltomata sinuosa. Lineage (NCBI taxonomy): Eukaryota > Viridiplantae > Streptophyta > Magnoliopsida > Solanales > Solanaceae > Jaltomata > Jaltomata sinuosa. Next base: position 156,488 of record QJPP01001331.1, on the reverse strand, counting down.
GCCCTGCAACCCAGAGCCAGAAATGAACGAGCGCATGATGATCACAATGATCCTAGGAGTGCATGCTTAGATATTAGAATAATTGGGCAAGAACTTGGGGCTAAAATAGCCAAACCAAATCGAGGAGAACAAAGAGGGAATCAAGGGAATTTTACCAAAAATTAACAAAAAACTTACCGAATTAAAGGCTGGAAAAAACCACAAATTAATGATAAGCTTCCTCTAAGGAATTGGATGAGAAAAGTTGAAGGAAATGGTGGTTGGATCTGGTTTTTAATGGAGAAACAGAGTTAGGAATTTAACCAAATGAAAAAGGAGCTTGATTTTTATACTGTCAGCGATTTCCATTAAGGCGGACAAATCATCGCAAATGCAGTAGATGCAAATGCAGAAAAATTATGGCAAATGTGGTGTTTCCGCAAATTCAGCAATATCTCCCCAAATGTGGTAGCCGCAAATGCGTCCAAATGACCGCAAATGCGGTCACACCAGACTCAGCAAAACTAGCTAAGTTTAAAAACTTTGGATGTCCCACAAACACAAACGAACAGAGATATTCGATTAAAAAAAAGTATTTCGAATCCAATGAAATCAATGAAAATACCATTGTAGGCTGATTTAATGATAAGCGAGCCCCGTGCCCAAAATCAACCTTTAGGCCAACTAATCCAAAATGGAACCTAAGGGCCAAAATCAAGTCTGGAAGCTTCGAGACCCAAACCAATGGTTCCTCTAGCCTAAACTTGACATTCTGGAGCTAACAGTGCTAGCAAAATTTCCATCTGAGGTCGTCTTCTCCAAATATTGACCAAAGTCAACCAAACAAGCCCAATTAGCCTAAAAACACAGAACGAGAGAGAATTCCAAGCTGAATAGCTCCCAGATCCTGACCAAAGGTCCAACTAGACCAAAGTCTATGCTTCGGAGCTAACAAAATTGTCAAAATTTGATTCTGAGCATGATAGCTAAGAATATTGACTGAAGTCAATGATTTTCTAAGTTTAAGCTCTAAAACAAGGAAATGTCCATAAAGACCAAACAAATGGCCCAAACACTAAACTATTGGTCCCAGCAAGCCATAAATGACTTAGGGCTGCTACATGCAAGCTCTAACAGTACAAAGAAGGTGAAAAATGCATAACTGACTGAAAGGGTCATTGCAATTGGGCCATTATGCTTTAGAATGTCTTGCCTAGCCCGATATGAGGCATAGAATTCTCGTACCAAATCAGGGAAATATTGGTCGGGTCCTTTAGTGAAGTGTTTCCAGATATTTATATGAAACTGTTTGGCTATGTTTGGGAAGTCGGCTTTGAAGGCTTCCAGATCAAACCCTGCCTCCTCCAAGAAGGGTCACTTGTCATAAAAGCTCACGTAATAGGCCTCCATCCCTTCAAGGCTAAATCTTATTTCTGACTCAGATGGTCCCACATTTTGCACTGAAGGACCCAAATATTTTAGAGGTTGAGGCTTGATCAGTTGCATGTATTTTTGAACATCACGTACAAGAAGTCATATTCCTGTAAAATAATGTTAGTGCTAGGACCATGCATGACACGCGTAGGATTAAGCAACTATTATTTTTGTATTTTAGGGGTAATGGAAGAAGAAAATACTACAAGAATTTAACAAAAGAAAAAGAAATGCAATGCAAAAGAAAAGAAAAACACATCAGGTGAATGATGGCCTGTGCAATCCACGTGCGGACAACACCTGGAGAAGTGTGCATCGCTCGTGGTGTCACACATACTAACAAAGACCTTCGTGGATTTTACTTCAGGGTGTGAAGGCAAGTTCGATTCGCACCAGCCATTGTGTGCATCGCACAGGCCTTCACCCCATAACTCAGTGAACTAATAACAATTTTAATGGCGTGCAATCCCTTGTTTTCCTATGTATTACGTATGTGACTCAGAGAGTAACACCTATGGAATGCACAAGTACAAGGCAACAACACCAATTGTTTTTTATAGGGCTAAGCATAATTGTCCAAAACCCAAGTTATCCAGGTACTCTGACTTCCCCTGGAAACTTCCAACATAATTCAAACTCAAAGATAGGCTCAATGATTTCTCTTAAGAAGGACGTTACCCTATCTAATATCGAGAACATCAAGCCTCCAATTAAAATCAATAGGCACATTCAACCAAAAAATGATTCACTCGCTCAACCAAAAACTCTCACCCAATAATCATAATCAATTGAAACAACATAAGGGCGCAATGGTAACAACAATTTCAGCCCAATCAACATGATGCAACAAAAACCTTGCCAAGATGATGATTTTCCCTTAAAAATGATAATCACCCAATCTATCATAGGGCCAAACCATGCATCAACTCAAGTGGGTTACTCAGACTTCACCCTAAAACACTAAAATCAGAGCTAAAAATTAAAGCAAAGTACATGCATCATCAAACAACAAGATCTACCAAGTTCATCACAGACAAAATCAACAATATACCCAAAATTTGGGTCCCAAGATTTTTGGATCTCGCCCATAACAAACATGGAAGATTTACTTAGCATGCTTCATAATAAGTGTTCCCAATCTACTTAAAAATATTGATTTAACATTAGGGAACTTACCACAAGTAGAGAAGAGGAAGGAAAAAGCAAAAATTGAAGATTTTGGAGTGCCCAACAATGGTGACCCACTCTTGACTGGAAAAGCAATGTGGCGGTGACCAGTGGGTAGCATTGGTGATGGAATTTAGTTGAAGGGATAGAAGATTTTGGGAGAAAATAGGAGATTTACGGGATCAATGGAGAGATTTTTAGAGGTTTTGTGGGAGAATAAAGGAAAAATAGTGGAGGGTGGCAATTTATAATGAAAAAAGGTCATGAGTCAGTTTTCGAGTTGTGTCAGTCAATGGGTGGTCAACCAAAATTTTGAAAACTTATCTAAGTGTGCCATGATGTGCGATTCGTATGTACCAATTTATGGGTCACACATTGCATCACACGCGATGATTTTGTCCCCAACTTTGCCTAGTTTTTTGATTCATGGTGTAACGGAGGTGCGACATGCATAACTGGTGGTGCAATTTGCACCGCCTGTCATATGTCTCCTCTGAGTTCAATTTTTCTTCCTAGTTCACTAGTCGGAGGTGCGGTGTCGGAGGTGCGGTGCCCTATGCAATTTGAACAATGGTGGGTGCAATCCGCACGACACTTTGCACATGCCCTCCGGACTTGTTCTTTCACTTAGTCATTTTTTCATCTCCATGCATTCCTAAAAAACACAAAAAACAACAAAGGGTAATAAAAAAATAAAGTAAAAAAACTTGGGTTGCCTCTCAAGAAGCACTTGATTATACATCACGGCTCGATGATAGTACCTCAAATTTTTACCATTATCCGGGAGCAAGTCAATCTGATTGTCGTGGCCCAATCCCAAGCAAAGGGAGTGCTCCTTCAATATCTTTATTGCATTATCTTGTTTCCAAGGTGGCAACACAATAGATTTAGGTGTCTCTTTCATCTCAAACTCACCATGGGCTTCAACCAACTTGCCATCAGTATTGATCATGGAAACAACTCAAAATTTGTCTGGTGGTTTTGTGGGTTAGCATACATTAAATGTAACTTCCTCACTTCCCACATGGAACTTGAGTTCCCTGAGCTCCACATCAACCAAAGCTCTCCTAGTTACCAATAGTAATCGGCCCAAAATGAAGGGCACCTCAAGGTCAACGTCACAATCCAAAACCACAAAGTTGGCCGGTAGGATGAACTTGTCCACCTTGACCAATACATCAAACAAAATCCCCACCAGGCATTTAATTGATTGATCAGCCATTAGCAATCTCATAGGTGTAGGCCTAGGAATACCTAAGCCTAAATTCTTTAAAATAACAAGAGGCATAAAGTTTACACTTGCCCCGAGATCACACAATGCCTTTCAAAACAAAAACACTCCAATAGTGCATGGTATAGTGAAGGCTCCTGGATCTTCCTATTTGGGGAAAATGTTGCTTGTCATCACCGCACTAAAGTTGTGGGACACTTCCATCATCCCTATTTCAACGACTCACTTCTTTTTCAAAAGCTCTTTCATAAACTTTGCATACCCTGGCATCTGTGTAAGAGCATCAACCAAGGGAATATTAATGGCTAGCTTGATGAACATGTCGACAAACTTTTTGAGTTGGACATCTTTGTTTTTCTTGGTCAATCACTGAGGGTATGGAGGAGTTACTTTATGCACACTTGGAGCATCCTCTTTAATATCAATAGCAATTTGAGAAGGAGAATCAGTCTTATCCTTCTCTTCCCATGGATCATCATCATTTGAACTCATGTTGGGTGCACTAGACTTAACCCCAACAACCAAACTTTCATCAACTCCATTCTCAACCATAATTTCCTCTTCCATTTTATCATTTGGCTCCACAACAACCTTGATAGTTGGCTTCTTCACCCCAGTACACATTCATCCACTCCTAGTGACTTTTGCCATCACATGGCCATTGTTCTTTGGGTTCTCCAACGTGTCATTTGGAATTGTCCCCTTCATCTAAGGATTCATTTGTCAAGATAGGTTATTCATTTATGCCTCAAAATTCTTGATCAAAGACGAGTGTGAGCTCACCATTTGGTGAAGAGTCAACACCTCGCTCTTTAGTTCCTCCACCCCACTATCAGTTGACTCAACCTTTTTCAAGACTAAAGATGACATATCTTCAATTATTAAATGTCTGGGGTTGCTCATGGTTGGCTGATATGAAGGGGCATTAGCCTTATATGGAGGCACATATGTATTCGTACTTCAGTGATTATAACGATCACCATCTCTTTCACGATCATGCCATGGACCCTCACAGACTCTAGCCGGCTCCCTATCTATCCACTAATTTCCTTTGTCCCTGTTCCAACCTTAGTTCTCATCTCTCGAATGCCAAAGACCATAGTTGGTACTTTGGTATCCGGGTCAAGAACCCACCACAAGATAACATGCCTCCTCATCCATAGGGGAATACATTCCTTCCTCGTGAGTTCTAAAACTATAAGTCCCTACAGCATTTACACGTTTATTTCCATCCCCCATCACAAGTTTTCCCAATAGATCAATTTGTGTTAACATCTTGGACCTTATTTCATCTCTTTCTTTGTCCTTTTGCCTTATCTCACTCATCATAATGGACGAAGTCACCCTCGAAGTAACATCAGCCTCTCTAGTATGCCATGCATGATTTGTCTTTGTCATTCGCTCAAAAAGAGCAAAGGCAATACCATATTGTTGGTCCATGAATGTTCCGCACGCGAGGTTATTCGCCACAGATTTGTTTATTGAATTCAAGGCTTGATAGAAACTTTGTAGTAGGACATTATTAGTCAAGCCATGATTGGGAAATAACAAGAGCTTCTGTTTGAACCTTAGCCATGCTTCATGTAATAGCTCATCCAGTAGTTTACAAAAGTTAGTAATGTCATCCCTCAATTGCATCATTCGCAAGGGAGGAAAGAACTGCACCAAAAATGCCTCAACCAATCCATTCTATGAAATAATTGAGCCTTTCGAAAGCTCTTCAAGCAAAGTCGTCGCTTCCCCCGTGAGGGATAAAGGAAATAAGCAGAGCCAGATAGACTCGTATGAGATATGGTTAATGTTGAAGGGTTGGAAAATCTCTATAAAGTTTCAAATATGTCGGTTGGCATCCTCATACACCAACCCTCCTAATAGAAACTTCATCTGAATTAAGTGGAGCATGGTGCTCGTAACATGAAATACATCATTTCAAATAATGGATGGTAGGCGAGTTACACCTACGCCACCATGTACCATAGGCTCATGATTCACGTCCATATATCTCTCTACGCTTTTTTGTCACCCACATCGCTCATGAGCACCCTGTCTAAACAATCAAAAACAAAAAAAAGTAAAACGAACAAATACTTTACTAAGTGAACTCAAATGACAATCAATTGGATTTTCAAAAACCACACCCCAACAACGGCACCATTTTTGGTGACGCTCAAAAGCACTCTCCAATAACAGGTGGTAGCGATCGTCAGAGCAAAACAAAAGCAACCCAATGAGTTTTGGGTTCGAATCCACGGAGAGTGAAGTAATGACTCACTAAAAGATCGTCGAGAGATAATCACTAATAGAGCAAATGTTCAAGCAACTTAAAAGTAAAGATTGGGGGGATTGGAAAGGGAAATTATGTAGCAAATTCGATTTCAACACACAAGAGGAAAGTAAACACATGATTTGTATCAATGAGAGGAGGACTAGGGGTATGCTTTCGATGGGATTCTTCCAAGGGTTAGGGTACTTGATTAATTAAACAAATTCTCAATTAATGATACGGGTAGCATTAGTTTTAGTCATATTTGGTAATCTCTTGATCATCCAAATATATATCCTATGGTCTTTGTTCAAGCACCATAGGTTTTAACACAAACCAACCAATTAAATTGCTTGGGAAAGTCATACTATTTCTAGCTTAGACTCTTAGATGAGAGTTTACATCGATTAAGCTATTTCTGGCCTCAATCTAAGGTGGAAATCTCAAATTCCCACTATTAAACTCCTATCCAAATTATAAACCCCTTTTTCAAGCAAGAACACCATTAAGAAAATTCAATTAATGTTTGCAACTATTAATTTTATAATTAAAACTTGAGGAATTCAATAGACCCATATCAATTCATCAAATATAAGCTCAATTAAACAAGACCTATACCCAAATTCAAATACCCATCATACACATACCCCTAGACAAGAAAATTAGCTACTCATGCTAAGGAAATAAGAGAACATACCAAGTGGGTAACTCATTCTTCCATTCATAATTAAGCCAATATCCAAATCCAAGTTCAATTTGGTACAAAAAATGGTGAATTCAACTGTAGAAAATGAAGAGAAAGAGTACTCTCTATATCTTCCTTGGGTACTACTCTATTCCCAAGCTATCAACTCAAAAAGCTATTCAAAACTATCAGGTACACAGTGAAAAATGGGTTTTAGAAGCTTTCTAATGCGTCACTTGAAATTTGACAAAAATGTCCTCCGAGCATGGTGTGATGCCACGTGCGACACAACATGCGGTCGCACCACACATTCTGTATGTCGCATGTCATATGTCCTTTAACCAGTGACTTCAGTTTCTAAGGTGGTGAAGTGCAAAGAGAGGTGCGGACCGCATGCTGCATTGTGTGGCTCAAATGTCGGTTGCACCTTTCGGTAGATTCTTTCTTGTTTTCGATCAGCTTCAACTTCAACTCTTTTTAAGCTCTTTGGATCCAATTCCTTTGTTTTATACTTTTTACCAAGAGTACCTATATTTTTGTCAATAAAGTTAATAAGTACCTCTAAATCTCATCAAAACATGGAAATAATTTATGAATAAAGGCTCAATAAGTTGGTAGATTACCAACTTATCACTTGGCCTGATAAAAGGTAAGGAATTCATGAACTACCTTCTCGTGATAACCTTCAGACACCTTTTTGAATGGGAACCATTAGCGGGTGGCGAACTGGTGGTGGATCTTAGGCAGATCATCCCCAACCACTGTCAGGTTAAAGCTATACTCCAGGTTGAAGGTTCTTTTCTTGTCTCTTCCAGAGATGGCTTTCATACCTTCTACCCCAAAGCGAATCTTGTCCTCCTCCAGAGCATTCATAGGAGGAGTTATTGGGGGAGAAGCTGAGTCTTTCTTCTTGCCCTTGGATGTGAAAGTGGAAGTAGGAGGAGTTGGTGGCCTCCTTGTACTGCGCCCTGAGTTTCCCCTTCCAGAAGACATTGTCTACATAAGGAGATTGTGAGTAATCAAAAGAAATTGCAAAATCTTTTTGTACTTTTGGAATATTGAAAGAAGAAAATGCTATAAGAAGTTACGAACAAAAAAGAAATGGAATGCAAAAGAAAAGTAAAACACATCAGGTGATTGATGACATGTGTGAGTCACGTGCGGACTGCACCTGATGAAGTGCGCATCGCACGTGGCTACACACATGTTAACAAAAACTTGAGTGGATCTTCTTCAGGGTGCGAAGGCAGGTGCAATTTGCACCAGCCATTGTGCGCGTCGCACAGGCCTTCGCTTCTCAACATAGTGAACTAGCAGCATTAAGAGCAATGTGCGATGCCTTGTGCATTTCGCACATGGAGATATGCGCATCCTATACAAAACGCATAAGGAAACAATTAAAAAATTTCAATGCCTTATTTTCATGTGTGTTACGTATGTGACTCGCAGAGAAATATCTGTGGAATGCACAGGCAAGCAGGCTACAAACACTAATTTTTAACAGGGCCTAAACATGATTTGACCAAAACCCAAGTTATCCGGGTACTCAGACTTTCCCGAAAAACTCAAACATATTCACAATCAAACGATTAGCTTAACGATTTCCCTTAAGAAGGACGTTACTCCATCTATTATCGGGAACATTAAGCCTTTAATTGAAATCAATAGGCACATTCAATCATACAATACTTTATATCCCTCAACTAAAAATGCTCACCTAATAGTCATATTCAATTGAAACAACACATGGGCACAGTGGCAACAATTTTTTCAGCCCAAACAACATTATTCAACAAAAACTTGCAAAGACGATGATTTGACCTTAAGAATGACATCACCCAATCTATCATAGGACCAAACCATGCATCAACTCAAGTGGGTTACTCAGACTTCACCTAAAAACATGAAATTCAAGGATAAAAATCAACACAAGTTACATGCATCATCATAAAATCAAGATCTACCAAGTTTTACTCAAGCAAAATCAATAATATGCCCCAAATTTGGGGTCCCAAAATTTTGGATCTCACCCAAACTAAACATGGAAGATTAAACGAGCATGCTTCACAATAGGTATTCTCAATCTACTTAAAAATATGGATTTAACATCGGGGAACTTATCACAAGTAGAGACGAGGGAGGAAAAAGCAAAGATTGAAGCTTTTAAGTGACAATAATGGAGACCCAACTTTAACCAAAAAATAAGGCAGTGAACGATGGAGAACTCAGCTGTAGAGAAGTGTGGGTTAGAGGGAAGAAGATTTTGGGGAAAGTTTGGAGGTTTTGGAGGATTTTGAGAGAGAGTGGTAGAGGTTTTGTATGAGTTATGGGAGAATAGAGATGAAGGGTGACGGTTTAGAGAAAAGAAGAAAAGTCGCAGATAAATTTTTGGGTCGGGTCAGTCAATGGGTAGGTCAACCAAAATTTTAAAAACTTACCTTAGTGCACCGTAATGTGTGATTTTCACATGTCAATATGCACTTCACACGTCACTTTGCACATGATGATTTTAAGCCAAATTTTACCCATCTATATGGTTCAGAGTGAGACCTAGGTGCGACACGTAGAATGGTAGGTGTGATTCACACCACCCATTGCATGTCACCTCCAAATTTTTCTTTTTCTTCCAATTCACTGGTTTGGGTGTATAGTGTCACATGCAGCTGCATAATGGGTTGTGTAAACCGCATGGCCTATCGCACATGCTCTCCAACCCTTTTCTTCCACTTAATTATTTTTCCATCTTCTTCCATCCCTAAAAAAAACCAAAAACAACAAAAGGGTAAAATAAATTAAGTAAAACATGGGTTGCTTTTTCCTCAATTCAAAAAGTTTAATTGATTGAGCATCTTCCTTTTTCTTGGTCAATCAATCTCTAAGGGTATGGAGGAGGTACCTTTGGCAATGGCTATGGCACACTTGGATCATCCTCGTCAATATCAATAGCAATTTAAAAAGGAGGCTCGATCTTTATCATTTTTAATCGAATTGGGTGCACTAGTCTTCACCCTAATATTCGGTCTCTTATCAACTTCATTCTCCACCACGACATCCTCTTGTGTCTTGTCCTAATGCTTCACAACAACCTCAATATTTGGCTTTCTTACCCCACTAATCATCCTTCCACTCCGAGTGACTATTGCCATCACATGGCCATCATTCTTCGGGTTTGCAAGTGTGTCACTTAGAAGGGTACCTTTCATACGTGGGTTCATTTGTGAGGAGAGGTGGTTCATTTTGGATTCTAGGTGCTTGATAGATGCTGAATGGGAACTCACCATTTGGTGAAGAGTGTACACCTTGCTTTTTAATTCTTTCACCCCATTATCAGTCAATTCAACTCTTTTCAAGACTTGAGACAACATGTCCTCAATCTTAGAATGTATGGGGTTACTCACAGTTGGTTAGTAGGGAGACACATCAACCTTTTGTGGAGGCACATAAGGGTTGGTACTTTGATGATTGTAATGGTCCCCGTCTCTTTGAAAATCATGCCATGGACCTTCACAGTCTCTACCCGGCTCCCTATCTCTTCATTGATTTCCCTTGTCCTTGTTCAAACCTTGGTTCTCATCTCTCAAATGCCAAGGACCTTGGTTGGTACCTTGGTATCCAGGTCAAGAACCCACCACAAGATAACATATAATACCCCAGGATCTGACCCAACTACTTGACTATACTCAGCAGAAAAATTTCATAAAAATTCAAGTTTCCAAAAACCACGGTCAAGATCACGAACCGTAGTTTGGAACCACAATCCATTGTCCCAACCATAGTTTCAAATTCCAGAGGACCATCAGTTCAGGGTCCAGGAACCACGAGTCAAACCACAGACCATCATTCAGAATCACAGTCCATCATGTGAACTCGTGGTCCCCTTAATTAAAGGATCATCAAATCAACGTCCAGGAACCACAAGTCAAACCCTGGACCATCATTCACAATCACGGTCTATCCTATGGACTCGTGGAATTAGAACATCAGAGGACCCTCAGTTATGGCCTAAGGACCACGAGTCAGACCACGAACCATCATTTAGAACCTCGGTCCATCCTGTAACTCATGGTTTCCTCAGATCATAGAACCTCTCAAGGCTCATGGACAGAACCAAGACTTTGTTGATAGTCCATCATCCAGGACAACAGTCCGTCAACCAAGTCATGGTACCTAAGTCGCGATTTTCTGCAGTATTCTTTTAAAATTCCCAGGGGTATTCTGGACTTTTTCTTTCTCTTTTAAGGCCTAAGCTACATCATTTTGCTTAGTCTAAGCCCTAGTTAATTAGTCAAAACCTACCTAAATCACTCATTCTCAATCATCAGACACTTAGAAAGAAAAGGAGAAAAGAGGCGACAGTTTCTCTCAAGAACAAGCAGGAGGTTCCTTCAAGCTTAGCCCAAAAATCCAAGGGATTTCTCCATAGATTCTCCACCATGTATGTGGGATTTCATCAATGGGTTCCTTTCACCCATTGAGTCCCTAGATTCATCCAGTTCTTCAGTTCTCCCTGAATTATTCAAACTTAGGGTTCCTAAATCTTAGGGATTCATTGCAATTCAGATGCTACTGCTTATATGGTATTTTATTCATGTTTTCTTGGAAAATTTGTATAGTCATATGCACAAGACTCAAAAACCCTAGCTTGTGTTAATTTCAGTAGTCATTAATTATACTTGCTAGGTAGATAATTCAGACAATCATGATTCAAAATAGAATGCCATCAGTTTCAGTATATGTATGTTGCATTCTCAGATGATTATCAGTATTTGAGCTATCCCATATTTCAGCTTGCATTTAATTACTTACATTCAGTTGGGAGTAGATTTATTACCGAGTAGATAATGGGATGAAGGCTTAACTGTCAGATTAGGATGAGACCTTTAGTAGTAGTCCCCAAGTCCCAGAACTACGGCGCCACCGTAGGTACAGAAGGGGGTCAGCTGTCAGATTAGGATGGTCACCCCTATCCCTTGTGGACATCAGTTCAGTGGATCCACATCAGCTTTGTTCGTACCCTTGGCACGATATGAACACCCTTCCATCCAGGATTACAGGTTGGCCCCATAGTTATCTCAGCTTGGGGTATGTCGGTTAATAGTAGCTCCCACAGTCAAACTTATATTGCATTGACCATGTACTCAGTATCTATTTCAGTTATTCAGCTCAGCATATTTTATGTTCATATTAGTACTTGGTCATTGCATCCAGCTTATCATTCAGTTTATGCTTCAATACGCATTTCCACGTTTAACTTTTATGTTGTTCAGCTTAGCATATATCCCGCATGCTCATTACATTCAAAGTATTGAAGCAACTTTTATGCTACATCATTGTATGATGTAGGTTCAGGTGCTCAGCATCCAGACCGCGCTTAGCTCGATTTCCAGTCCTTACTCAGTAGCTTCATTGGTGAGTCCTCATAGTTCAAGGACGATAGATATGCCTTTATATTTTAGTATTTACATTTTAGTTTCAGATTAGTAGAATTAACTGGGGGGCATATCCCAACAACTCATATCAGTTAGAGGCTTTCAGACATAGACTAGATTCAGCTATTGAGTTGTTAGTATTGTTTTTCAAACATCATTATACTCTTATATATATTTTATATTTAGACATGTTTGGGCTTCTTTTCCATCTTAGATATTTAGTTGATTTTAGCTTTCCACATAGTTAATGTTTTATCAGAAATTATTTAGTTATGCAAGACCATGGGTTAGCTTGGGGTCACTCGTGACACTAAGCACCGTGTTGCATCTAAGGGGTATCCTTGAGTCATGACAAACTTGGTATCAGAGCATTAGGTCCAAGTTTCCTAGGGTGTCTGAAAGCCGCATCAAGTAGAGTCTTTTTCATGGGTGTGAAGCGCACCACACTTATGGGGGGAAAGCTATGATATGTCATTAGGAACAACTTCCCTTCTTTCTTTTCCCGCTCGTGCTATAGAGTGTGAACTCTATTAAATCCCTTTCTAACTCATGCTCTACATGTTACAGAAAATACCTCCCCGAAGAGCAAATGCAAGGAATCAGCCAACACCAGCAACTCCAGCAGACCCTCTGAATGAGCAAGTTACCCATGCCAAATTCATGGCTTCCTTCCAGGTGCTTGCTCAGGCCATGATCGCTCAGGTCAATCAGCAGTATATGGCACCAGCTCCACCTTAGACCAACTCTATCGCAGCTAGAGTCTGAGACTTCACTCGGATGAACCCTTCAGAATTTCATAGGTCCAAGTCAGAAAGGATCCACAAGAGTTTCTTGACGACATTCAGAAGGTGATAGATATTATGGGTATCACTCCAGTTGAGAGTGTAGATTTAGCCGCCTATCAACTGAAGGGTGTGGCTTATACTTGGTACCAGCAGTGGAAGGAATCTCATTGTGATAATGCAAGTCCAGTGGATTGGAATCACTTCAGGACTGCATTTCTAGAAAGGTTCTTACTACTTGAGCTCAGGGAATCCAATGTCCAAGAGTTCATCAACTTGAAGTAGAATGATATGAGTGTGGAGGAGTACGCACTCAAGTTTACTCAGTTGTCTAAGTATGCTTCGGCAATAGTAGCTGACTCCAGGTCCCATATGAGTAAGTTCATATCTAGTGTGTTTGATGATGTGGTCAAGGAGTGCAAGACTGCCATGCTATTTAAGGAGATGGATTTTTCCAGGTTGGTTACTTATGCTCAGCAAATCGAGGAGGAGAAAATCAAAGAGAGGGGAGGGGACAATAAGAGAGCTAGAATAGGTGACTTCAACTACTCTCAGCAGAGGTCAAAGGGTGGTCACTGCTCTCAGTTCTATTAGAAATCTTCAGCTCCAGCCCCATCTTCTACTAGTGCCCCAGTTCCTAAGTTCATACAAGACCGACGGGATAGAGCGCCAGGCTCTAAGTCCCAAGGTACAGTTACTAGTGGGCGCACTCATCTAGTTTGCAAGAAGTGTGGTAGAAACCACCAGGGTGAGTGTATGGCAGGTAATGGGAATTGTTTTGGGTGTGTCAAGCTAGGCCACAGGATGAGGGATTGTCAAGCAGCTTTTTAGAAGAGCAAAGATGTTCACCCACAGAATCAGGCTAGTTCTACAGTAGCTCCAGTAGGTCTCCCCACCCAACAGGGTGCCTTGTCTGGCACAGGTGGTGTTCAGTGCCAAAATAGCTTGTATGCCCTTCAGACTCGATAAGACTAGGAGGATTCTCTTGATGTGGTCACAAGTACATTACAAGTCTTTCATTTAGATATTTATGCATTTTTAGACCAAGGGGCTATACTTTGCATTATAACTCCTTTTGTAGCAGTAAATTTTGGTGTTAGTCCAAAAATCTTCCCAGAACCCTTCTCAGTCTCTACTCCAGTTGGTGATCCAGTTATAGCTAGATGGGTATACATAAATTGTCCTATCATAGATTTCCAGAAAGTCACCTCAGCTGATCTCATAGAGTTAGAAATGACTGACTTCAATATTATTCTAGGCATGGATTGGTTGCATTCCTGTTATGCCTCAGTTGATTGCAGAACTAGGGTCATTCAATTCCAGTTTCCAAACGAGCCAGTCTTAGAGTGGAAGGGTAGTACCTCAGTGCTTGTAGTTCGATTCATCTCTTACCTTAAGGCCAAGAAAATAATTTCCAAAGGGTATATCTATCATCTTGTTTGGGTTAAGGATTTGAACTACGAAACCCCAACTATCGAGTCAGTGCCAGTGGTGAATAAATTCCTAGAAGTGTTTCTAGAAGATCTTCTTGGAGTTCATCCTGAAAGGGAAATCGACTTCAGAATATATCTCCTTCCAGATACCCAGCCTATTTCGATTCCTCCTTATAGAATGGCTCCAGCTAAGCTTAAGGAATTGAAAGAAAAGTTGAAAGGCCTTCTAGATAAGGGCTTCATCAGACCCAGCATCTTTCCATGGGGCACTCCAGTACTCTTCATGCATAAGAAAGATGGTTCTCTCAGGATGTGCATCAACTACCGTCAGTTGAACAAAGTCACAATCAAGAATAAATATCCCATCCCCAGGATTGATGACTTGTTTGACCAGCTTCAGGGTGCTAGTTGCTTCTCTAAGATAGGCCTCAGGTCCATCTATCTTCAGCTCAGAGTCAGAGATAGTGACATCCCAAAGACAGCCTTTAGGACTTGGTACCGTCATTATGAATTTGTAGTTATGTCTTTTGGACTAACAAATGCTCCTGCAGCTTTCATGGATTTTATGAATAGGGTGTTCAAGCAGTATATAGACTTGTTCTTCATTGTCTTCATTTATGATATACTCATATATTCTCAGAGCAAAGAGGAGCATGTTGATCATTTGAGACTTGTGCTGCAAAATCTCAAGGATCACCAATTATTCACTAAGTTCAGCAAGTGTGAATTCTGGTTGAAGTCAGTTGCGTTCCTTGGTCATGTGTTATTTAGTGAGGGAATCCTTCTCAAAATATTGAGGTAGTGAAGAACTGGCCCAAACCCATCTCTCCGACAGACATCAGAAGCTTCTTGGGTTTGGTTGGTTACTACAAGAGGTTTGTTGAAGGATTTTTTACCCTAGCTATCCCATTGACCAAGTTGACTCAGAAGAAGGTCAGGTTTCAGTGGTCAGATGAGTGTGACAAGAGTTTCCTAGAATTAAAGACCAGGTTGACTACAGCTCCTGGCTTGATTCTACCAGAGGGTTCAGATGGCTTTGTGGTTTATTTTGATGCATCTAGAGTCAACTTGGGTTGTGTCTTGATGCAGTAGGGTAAGGTCATAGCTTATGCCTCCAGACATCTTAAGACTCATGAGAAGAACTACCTGACTCATGACCTCGAGCTTGCAGTTGTTGTGTTTTCCCTAAACATTTGGAGGCATTACTTGTATGGTGTCCATATAGATGTGTTCACAGATCATAAGAGCCTCCAGTATGTGTTCACTCAGAAAGGGTTAAATCTTCATCGGAGAAGGTGGCTTGAGTTTCTCAAAGACTATGATATGAATGTGCTCTACCATCTGGGTAAGGATAATGTAGCGGTTGATGCCCTCAGCAGACTGTCCATGGGTAGTGTGGCACATGTTGAGGAAGAGAAGAAAGAATTAGCCAGAGATGTTCACAGGCTTTCTCATTTAGGAGTTTGCCTTATGGACATGACAGATGGTGGTGTGATAGTCCAGAATAGGTCTGAATCTTCATTGGTGGCAGAGGTTAAAGAGAAACAAGACAGTGATCCCATATTGCTTCAGTTGAAAGGTGCAATTCATCAGTAAAGAATAGAGGTTTTCTCCCAAGGGGGAGATGGTGTGCTACGCTACTAGGGTCATTTATGTGAACCTAATGTGGGTGAGTTGAGGCAGCAGATCCTTACAAAAGCCCATAATTTCAGATATTCTATTCATCCTGGTGCCACTAAGATGTACCATGATCTACGGGAAGTCTATTGGTGGAATGGCATGAAGAGGGACATTGCAAACTTTGTGGCTAAGTGTCCCAATTATCAGTAGGTGAAAGTAGAACATCAGAAACCAGGAGGTGTGACTTAGGATATTAGCATTCCTACTTGGAAGTGGGAGGTGATTAACATGGATTTCATTACGAGTTTACCTCGTACTCACAGATAGCATGACTCCATTTGGGTGATAGTGGATAGAGTTACTAAGTCAACTCACTTCTTGGCGGTCAAGACTACAGATTTAGCGGAGAACTATGCCAGACTCTACATCAGTGAGATAGTCAGGTTGCATGGGGTTCCTTTGTCTATCATCTCAGATAGGGATCCTCAAATACATCTCATTTTTATAGACCATTTCAAAAAGGTCTTGGTACCTAGATGAATCTCAGTATAGCATTTTATCTGCGGACGGATAGTCAGGCAAAGTGTATCATTCAGACCTCAGAGGATATGCTGAGAGCATGTGTGATCGATTTCAAGGGTAGTTGGGATGATCACCTAACTCTCATAGAGTTTGCCTAGAATAACAATTTCCATTCCAGTATTCAGATGGCCCCATATGAAGCACTATATGGGCGTAGATGCAGGTCAACGGTTAGTTGGTTCGAAATAGGTGGAGCAGCCTTGATTGGGACAGATTTGGTTCATGAATCTATGGAGAAATTTCAGCTCATCAGAGAAAGACTAAAGACAGCTCAAAGTCATCAGAAGTCCTATGCAGATGTGTGAAGAGAAGGGACTTAGAGTTTGAGGTTGAGGATTGGGTTTTCCTGAAAGTGTCACCCATGAAGGAGGTGATAAGATTTGGCAAGAAAGGGAAGCTCAGTCCCAGATATGTAGGTCCTTACAGGATCATAAAAATGATTGGTAATGTGGCTTATGAGTTAGAGTTGCCGGCATAGCTAGCAGCGTAGGATTGGTAATATGGCTTATAAGTTAGAGTTGCCGGCATAGCTAGCAGCATTTCACCCAATTTTTCACATTTCTTTGTTGAAGATGTATGTGGATGATCCAGCATCGATAGTGCCTTTAGAGAGTGTGGTTGTTAAGGATAGCCTCACCTATGAGGAAGTTCCAGTGGAGATTCTTGACCGTCAGGTTCGTAGGTTGAGAAATAAGGAAATAGCTTGGTAAAAGTTTTGTGGAGGAATCAGTCAGTCGAAGGAGCTACTTGGGAAGCAGAAGCAGCCAAGATGGCCAAGTACCCTCACCTTTTTCCTTCTGATCCAGTTTCAGTTTGAGGTAATAGTTCCTCTTCAGAATCTCAGTTTCCTCATATGCATGTCAGTCTCAGTATCATATTTTCCCAGCTTTTCCAGTATTTTCAGCATGTTTACATGAACTCAGTACTAGACTCAGTCAGATATCAGCTTCTAGTATTCAGTTGGTAGGGATTGCAGCTCTTTCCCTCCAAACTCAAATTAGTTAGTCTTCATTCAAGTACGAATGATCCCAAGGGGGAGATATTGTTACATCCCAGGATCTAACCAAACTACTTGACAGTACTCAGCAGAAAAATTTCAGAAAAATTCAAGTTTCCAGAAACCACGGTCAAGATCACGGACCATAGTTTGGAACCACGGTCCATCATCCCAACTGTAGTTCCAATTTCTAGAGGACCGTCAGTTCAGGGTCCAGGAACTATGAGTCAAACCATGGACTATCATTCAAAATCACGGTCCGTCTTGTGAACTTATGGTCCCCTTAATTAGAGGACCATCAATTCAGGGTCCAGGAACCATGAGTCAAACCACGGACCTTCATTCAGAATCACGTTCGGTCATGTTGACTCGTGGAATCAAAACATCAAAGGACCCTTAGTTTTGGCCTAGGGACCACGAGTCAGACCACGAACCATCATTCAAAATCATGATATGTCCTATAACTCGTGATTTTCTTATATAAGAGAACCCCCCAAGGCTCATAGATAGAACCACGACTCAGTTTACAGTCCGTAGTCCAGGACTATGGTTCATTAACCAAGTCGTGGTACCTGAGTCGTGATTTTCAGCAGCATACTTTTAAAATTCCCAAGGGTATTTTGGACTTCTCTTTTCTATTTTAAGGCCTAAGATACGTCATTTTTTTAGTCTAAGCCCAGTTAATTAGTCAAAAGCTACCTAAATCACTCATTCTCAATCATCAGACACTTAGAAAGAAAAGGAGAAAAGAGGCGACAGTTTCTCTCAAGAACAAGCAGGAGGTTCCTTCAAGCTCAGCCCTAAAATCCAAGGGATTTCTCCATAGATTCTCCACCAGGTATGTGGGATTTCATCAATGGGTTCCTTTCACTCATTGAGTCCCTAGATTCAGCCAGTTCTTCAGTTCTCCATGAATTATTCAGACCTAGGGTTCCTAAATCTTAGGGATTCATTGCAATTCAGATGCTACTGCTTATATGGTATTTCATTCATGTTTTCTTGGAAAATTAGTATAGTCATATGTACAGGACTCAGAAACCCTAGCTTGTGTTAGTTTCAGTAGTCATAAATTATACTTGATAGGCAGATAATTCAGACAATCATGCTTCAGAATAGAATGCCATCAGTTTCAGTATATATATGTTGTATTCTCATATGATTATCAGTATTTGAGCTATCCAATATTTCATCTTTCATTTCATTGCTTACATTCAGTTGGGAGTAGACTTAGTATCGAGCAGACGATGGGATGAAGGCTTAGCTGTCAGATTAGGCTGAGACCTTTAGTAGACGTCCCCAAGTCCCAGAACTACGGAGCTACCGTAGGTACCAAAGAGGGTCAGCTGTCAGATTAGGTTGGTCACCTCTATCCCATGTGGACATCGGTTTAGTGGATCCACGGTAGCTTTGTTCGTACCCTTGGCACGGTATGAACACCCTTCTATCAAGGGTTATAGGTTGGCCCTATAGTTAGCTTAGCTTAGGGTATGTCAGTTAATAGTAGCTCCCACAGTCAGACTCATATTGCATTGACCATGTACTCAGTATCTATTTCAGTTATTACGCTCAACATAATATATGTTCATGTTAGTACTTGGTCATTACATCCAGCTTATCATTCAGTTTATGCTTCAGTATGCATTTCCATGTTCAGTTTTTATGTTGTTCAGCTTATCATATATCCCACATGCTCAGTACATTCAAAGTACTGACGCATACTTTTGTGCTACATCATTGTATGATGTAGGTTTAGGCGCTCAACATCCATACTGCGCTTAGCTCAATTTCCAGTTCTTACTCAGCAGCTTCATTGGTGAGTCCTCATAGTTCGAGGATGATAGATATGCCTTCATCTTTCAGTATTTACATTTCAGTTTCAGATTAATAGAATTAGCTTGGGGGTATGTCCCAGCAACTCATATCAGTTAGAGGCTTTCTGACATAGACTAGATTCAGCTATTGAGTTGTTAGTGTTGTTTTTCAGATATCATTATAATCTTATATATATTTTATATTCAGACATGTTTGGGCTTTTTTTCTATCTTAGATATTTAGATGCTTTTATCTTTCCACACAGTTAATGTTTTATCATAAATGGTTTAGTTATGCCAGACCATGGGTTAGCTTGGGGTCACTCATGACACTAAGCACCGTATTGCATCTAGGAGGTAGCCTCGGGTCATGACATAATATGCCTCCTCCGGGTAGAGAACCCACCACAAGATAACATGCCTCCTCATCCATAGGGGAATACACACCTTTATCATGAGCTCTAGAATCGTAAGTCCTCACAACATTCACACTTTTATTTCCAGCCCCCATCATATGTTTAGTCAATAGATCAATTTGCATCAATATCTTGGACATTGTTTCATATCTCTCCTCTTTTTCTTTCCTAATTTCACTTGTCATAATGGACGAAGTCACCCTCGATGAAACATCGGCCTCTCTAGTATGCCATGCATGATTTGTCTTTATCATCCACTCTAGAAGAGCTGAGGCAAAACCATATTATTGGTTCATAAATGTTCCTCCTGCGTGGTTATTTTCTATAGTTATGTTCATCGAGTCTAAGGCTCGATAGATTCTTTGAAGGAGTATATTATCAGGCGAACCATGATTCAGACATACTAAGAGCTTTTTTTTTGAACCTTAGCCATGCCTCATCCTGGAGTTGCCGAAAGTAGGTAATATCATCCATCAACTGCATCATCCAAGAGGGAGGGAAGAATCACACCAAAAATGCCTCAACTAATCCGTTCCATGAAGTAATAGAGCCCTCTGGGAGCTCTTCAAGCCACGCCATCGCTTTTCCTGTAAGGGAGAAATGAAATAATCAGAGCGGGATGGACTCTTGAGAAATATTATTAATGTTAAAGGGATCATATATCTCAATGAAGTTTTGAATATGTCGATTGGCGTCCTCATGTGCCAACCCTCTGAATAAACCCTTCATCTGAATCAAGTACAGTATAGTGCTTGTCATATGAAATGCGGTGTTTCCAACAATGGGGGGTAGGTGGATTGCACCTATGCCACCATGGACCACGGGTTCATTATCCCCATCCATATATATGTCTACGCTTTCTTGGTCACCCACTTCACTCATGGGCATCCTGTCTAAACAATCACAAACAACAAAAAGATAAAGACGAACAAGCACTCAATAAAGTGAATTTAAATGACAATCAATTGGAAAATCAAAACCACTTCCCGATAATGGCACCATTTTTTATGACGCTCAAAATCACTCTCCCGAAGGAGCTGGTAACGATCGTCAAGCAAAACAAAAGTGACTCAATGGATGGTCGGGGTTGAATCCACATAGAGTGTAGTGATGATTCGCTAAGAGATTGTCGAGAAATAATCACTAAGAGAGTAAATGCTCAAACAATTTTAAGGTAAAGATTGGGAGAATTGGAAAGGGAAATTAACGTATCAACTTCAATTTCAACACAAGAGAATAATGTATACATGAAATTTGTAATAAATGAGAAGGAGACTAAGGATATGCTTCCGATAGGATTCTACAAAGGGTTAGGGTACTTGATTGATTATGCAAATTCTTGATTAATGATAAGGGTAGCATTGGTTTTAGTCATATTTGGTAATCTCTCAATCCTCCAAATGTATATCGTATGGTCTTTGCTCAAGCACCATAGTTTTAACATAAACCAACTAATTCAATTGCTTGCGGGAATCACACTATTTCTAGCTGAAATTCTTAGATGAGAATTTTCGTCGATTAAGCTATTTCTAGCCTCAATGTAAGGTAGAAATCTCAGATTCCCACTATTGAATTCTTATCCAAATTATGAACCTTTTTTTCAAGCAAGAACACAATTAAGAAAACTCAATTAATGTTACCATCAATTTTATGATTAAGCCTTGAACAATTCAATAGACCCATATCAATTCATCAATTATAAGCATAATTAAACAATAACCACACCCAAATTCAAATACCCATCATGGACATACCTTAGACAAGGAAATTAGTTTCTCATACTAAGGAAATAAAAAGATATACCAATTGGGTAACTCATACTTCCATTCATATTCAAGTCAAAATCCAACATAACCAACCCTCTGGAGAATCTTAAACGGCCTAATATACCTGGGGCTGAGCTTGCCCCGCCTACCGAATCTCATCACGCCCTTCATGGGCGACACTCTCCTGATCACCAACACTGAACTCTAAGGCACAAAGGCTATGATCTGCGTAGCTCTTCTGCCTACTGTGGGCTGCCCAAAGTCCATCCTGAATCACTCAGACCCTGTCTAAGGAATCACGAAGTAAGTCTATAATCTGCGGCCAGGACTACAAACCATCAAACCAACCCACTGGTGATCTGCAACAGCTACCATACAATGCCTTAAAAGGCGCCATGCTAATACTCGAGTGATAACTATTATTATAAGAAAACTCTTCCAAAGGCATACATTGATCCCATGAACCTCCAAAGTCAAGAACACAGGCTCATAACATGTCCTCCAGGACCTGGATAGTTCTCTCAGACTGGCCATCTGTCTGAGGATGGAATGCAGTGCTAAGATGGACCTTTGTACCCATCTCTCGCTGAATAGTCCTCCAAAACTGAGAGATAAACTGAGTGCCACCGTCTGAAATAATAGAAGCTGGAACCCCATGCAAATGGACAACCTCACGAAGATAAATCTGAGCCAACCTCTCTACACTATAGGAAGAATGAACCGACAAAAAGTGTGCAAACTTAGTTAGCCTATCAACAATAACCCAAATAGAGTCGAACCCTCGAGAAGTACGCGGCAACCATGCTATGAAGTCCATAGTAATCTCTTCCTACTACACTCAGGAATGGGAAGCCTCTGTATCAATCCACTAGGTCTCACATGCTCGAACTTAAACTGTTGACAGTTCAAGCACCGAGATACTAACTCTGTTATGTCCCTCTTCATACCACTCCACCAGTAAAGTTGTTTCAAGTCTCTATACATCTTATCTTCTCCTGGATGGATGGAATATCTGGAACAATGAGCCTCACGAAGAATTAACTGAATCAAATCCCCAACTCTCGGAACATAATGGCGACCATTAAACCTCAAGGTACCATCAGAATCTAAAGTAGCCCTGCTAGTCTCACCCCGTAAAACCTGGTCACAAATATCACACAATCGTTGATCCTCAAACAGACACTACTAAATCTGATCAACCAGAGAAAAACGAATCTCAACACTAGCAAGAACTCTGCTGGGATCTGACAAATCAAGTCTAACTAAACGGTTAGCCAAGGACTGGATGTCCAAGGCCAACGGTCGCTCTAAAACTCAAAGAGAAGCCAAGCTTCCCATACTCACTACCTTCCAGCTCAAGACATCTGCTACCACGTTTGCCTTGCTCAGATGGTACAGAAGACTCGTGATATAATGAAGACTACGATGATCGATGTAAATCTCACAGTGAGCTCAATACAAATAGTACCTCCAGATCTTGAGCGCAAAGATTACTGCCGCAAACTCCAAGTCATGAGTGGGGTAGTTGGCTCGTGATCCTTCAGCTGCCTTGACGCATATGCTATCACTCGACCATGCTCCATCAACACACAACCAAGACCAACAAATCAAGCATCACAATACACCGAGAAGCCCTGACCCTCAACTATCAATGTCAACAGGGTTGAAGTCAATAAGGCCTTAAGCCTCTAGAAACTATCCCCGCACTGATCAGACCACTGAATTGGGACATCCTTCCTAGTCAGCCTAGTCAAAGGTACTGCAATGGAAGAAAATCCCTTAACGAACCGTTTGTAGTACCCTGCCAACCCAATAAAGTTGAGAACCTCGGTAGGAGTAGTAGGTTGCGTTTATGTAGTTTTAGGTTTTTACGACAGTTTTTTTAACTTTACAATTTACTAAGAGACCGAATCCTTAGTTTTAAGGTTTTTAAGAGAAACGGGAACTAAATTATGTCATTTTGAAATAATGACTGATTTTTAAAATAATTAAATATATCTCAACCAAATTGAAGTAGAATTATTATTTTTTCCAAATAGTTTCCATCTTTGTTAGAACTTTTTTAAATAATATTAGTATTAAATAAATATATATATCATTTAATATAAAGTCAAAACAGAAAAACTAAAAATAAATTAGGCTCTTTTTTCTGGGTGGAAAGATAAAAAATAAATTAGGCTTCAAATAAGGTTATACTTTGAAAACTAACAAATGACATAGGGTTTTTTTTTCAATTCAAAAATTTGTAAATTTTTTAATTCAAGTAATAATTATTAGTATGATTAAAAAAAGGTCAGAATTTGGATTTTGAAAAAAAAATGTAAAAAAAATAACTATAAAAAATTTAACAAATATCAAAATTTGAAATTTTTAAAAAGCTGTAGAAATTAAAGGCAAACGGTAAAATATTAAAATGATTATCAATTTTTTTTTAAAAGTTGTTAAAGATAAACAATAACTAATTATTAACTAATCTAACTAATTTGTCCTAAAATTACCACATGTCTTTATCCTAGGCATGCTACTTGGCAATTTTCTAGGCAAGACTTTTCTAAATTATTTTAAACGACAATGTATTATTTAAATATGCTAAACTATATTTTTTAAAAAATCAGTAATCATATTCTTCTTCAATAAAATGTATCCCCACCCTCCACACACACATCCTCCACCCTTACCCCCTTCTTCACTCCCCCCCCCCCCCACACCCACACACACACCCCAACACCATCACAACCTATAACCAAATCTATATGAATAAAGACAATGAATCATATAACTATCGAAAAACTTTTATGTTTCATATTTTTCTTTATTATATTATTCACTATTTAAAATTATTAGATTGATAATATTGATTTTTATTAGCTTATCATATGGCTTAATATAATTATCAAGTGCTCTTCTTATTAATGTAAAATAGATATATCTATTTTGTTTACTTGTGATTTTTCTTTTTTCCTGAATTTTTATTCTATTGTTCACATTTTTTCAATTTAAAATTTATGAATAATAATGTGTATTACTTTGTCTAATTAATCTATTTTATTTTAAAATTAATTTAAAATATTATTCCCTACCCCCTATTTTTCTAAAGTTAGAACTACATTCCAACTCAAATTCAATTTAGGGGATTGGTTCGCCTACTGGGAGGTTGTAGGTGCCATGATGACCTGAAAAATTGGGTCGTGACATTTTTTAATGTGTTAAAAACTATTGTGTTAAAAATGTGCTTATATATGGTTGTGCAGATACCAAACTCACCTTAACGGGAGGTTTGAGAGAAAAAAATATTGGTATTAACGGCCATTGATCAAGTACTTTTAGTACATCACAATATTGTGATATGTCTCAATATGGATAACCAAAGGATAAAAGCAAGAAATAAGTCTTGCACAAATATTATGTGATATTATATTATGAACTACCAAAAGACAAAAGAAAGAAATAATTCTTTCATGTAAAGGTTGTGGCCATGACCAAAATGAATGTTATTATGTGGCTACACAAATTTTTCATTGGTTGTGCACATATAATTTTCTCCTTAAAGGAGATGTTCACCATATGTGTGGTGTTTTAAAATATGTGGTAGTACATAATTATTTGATAGCTTTGAAAGAGTGAATGTGTTACTACTCGGAGGAATAAAATTATTCATAATATTGAGGTTGTAGTAAGTTTCAAAAAAAACTTATTAAGTTTCAGAGGTATTGGCCAATATTAAATTATATTGAGATTATAAATTATGAGAAGATTTAATATATTCATTTTACTACAATCGAAGTGGGTTATAAATATTTGTTTGAAAGATTACCGCTTTTTCCTCTTGTTTGTTGTACACGGGCATAGTGATGGAATCACATGCGATAGTAAACTAAAAGTTTACAGAAAATATATAAGTTGGAATGACCGGTTGACCATCCCGGTTCTTATAAGATGTGCAAAATAATTGAGAATTCATATTGGCATATTGAAGAAATGAAACTTTTTCACGAATTCTCTTGTGTTGCTTGTTCTCGTGATAAATTGATCACAAACCAGCTAAGGTTGAGATTGTATCCCATGATTTTTTTTGAAACATATAAAAAGGTGAATATGGGCCCGTTTACCTGCCACTTGGACCGTTTACTATGAAATGAGATGCATCCATGGTTGGTCACATGCGCTTTGCTATCAACTTGCAATTTGATTTTTACAAGGTTATTTGCTCAAATTATTAAATTAAGAGCATGGTTCCAAACTATAAAAATTGATAAAGCTAGTTGGTTTAGCAGATATTGTATGTCTCCAATTATAGCTAAACCCGTTGGTTATGAGAATAAATCTCCAAAAAAAAAATTGGTATGAGACGTTATTTTAATGCAGCAACACTTGTATGCATCAAGTCAATAAGATTTCTTATATTGTTCGTTCAGGGTCAGGAGCCAAATATTTCATCTAAAATTTTAATGTACGGTATTTGATTTAATTGCTCCATCACGCACAAAGATGAATTCGCAGATAAGGTTGGGGTGAATGTTAGATTTCCTAACATTAGAGGGAGATATGATTAACAGCTGAAATGGATAATATAAATTATCTAGATCCTCATAAAAAAAAGTGAACTTGAAGTTCAAGAGATAATTCAGTTGCAAAATATTGCAAATTCATTGCCAGATGTATTTGCTGACTCTATGATATAATTCAGCTGTAAATGCTCCAATGAGAGGTCCTCGAAGGACAGAGTCTATGACACACTTGAAGCGTGATAGACCAATCGATTCCAAACGTAAAAGTTCTTGAAGAAGGAGAGGAGCAAATGATCAAGATGGTCATAATAATGAGGCAAGAGCTTTAAAAGATCACCATGATATAACTCTTCATAAAACCTTGGCAAAGGTTCAAGTACCTGAAAATAATGAAAAAGAAGAGATCGATCTCGATGTGTTATGTCATAATGGAATCGATATCAAATGACCGTTGACGGTATCTTTGATATAATGTAGCGAAAACCATTATAAATGGTAACGAGGATCTTAAATTTAAATCTATTAAATAGTATGGACAGATAAATTATTGGCCAGATAAAATACGCAATTCAAGTATATTTTATTTCACTTGGTAAGTGATTGTCTGGACTTAGTCTATAGACTAAAGTATAATGTCAGTGGGGTACAAATGGATTATTATGCGAAATATAAAATTGTAAGATATAAAGTACATCTTGTGCCTTAAGGCATAAAGATTTTTCGCAAAAGTCCTGGCATTATTGTTTGGAGATATATTCTCCTATTGGTGGATGCAATGAGGTTTCTTTCAATCTAGCAATATATGAAAAACTTGAATGTGTATAAAGAATGGTTGTTATATCTAGTTAGACGGTAAAGATTGTATGAAAATCCCTGAAGGTTTCAAAAAAAGTTTTAAAGTGATTTCATTGAGTACCCCAATGATTGTAATATCACTAGAAATAAAGCAAGATTAATTTTGATCTCATGAAAATGGTTAGAAAGTACCATGTATTAGTGCAATTAGTGAACTTATGTATCCTGCTATTTCTATATATGAGGTAATATTTTACAAATATGCAGGAATGACATAATTTCACTTTTATATGGGAGATATTTGAATGAAATCAAATATTGATATGAATTTATTATTTCTAATCAATATTGTCAAAGGTTTATTGGATATGCAAATGCAGGAGATTATTTGATCTGCAAAGTGTTTGATTATATGAAAGTTCCCTATTTGCATGTGCGGCTATTTTCATATTATTATATTCTACAAGACAGTCAATGATTGACATTTATTCAAGTCAAATAAAGCTACTAGCAACTTATAAAGCAAGTGACTCTACACATAAGAAGTTGTGTGATTTTCTTTGAGATAGAGGTAGCAATATTATATGAAGATGATGCTTCTTGGATAGCTCAATTGAGAGAAGAATATATCGAAGAAGACAAAATAAAGTATATTTTTGCAAAGGACTATTTTGCTCAATTTGGTGAAATATTTAATGGAGGCATTGTCCATCCCAACACTTTGAGAAACTGGATTGGAATGTATCATCTACAAGATTAAGTGATGTCTTTGTCAGGGGAGTAAATACGTGATGTACTCTTTTTTCCTTGGCCTAGGTTTTGTCCCAATGAATTTTCCTGGCAAGGTTTTTAACGAGGCAGCAAACAATGCGTATTACAAGATATGTATACTCTTTTTCTTTCACTAAGTTTTTTTTCCACAGGGTTTTTCTTAGTAAGGTTTTAACGAGGCACATTATCTGTTACAGGACATCAGGGGGAGTGTTGTAAAATATATTTTACTAGATGTCCATTACACAAATATGATTAACTCCCACTACTTATCCCCATTACTTCCCTCCATTATGAAGATAACCTCCCTAATTATCACCATTAATCTTGTAACTTTTCCACCTCCATAACCTCCTCCATTATATCAATGGTTAATGTCATATTAGTGACAACCTTTTGTATGCCTCTATGAACACTATAAATAGAGGCATAATGATTCATATTGTATACACTTGATACTTGGAAGAATAAGAAAAGTTCTCATCTCTTGATCCCTCATATCTTCTCTTATATTGTTCTTCTTGTTTATATTATTGTTCTTTTGTTCTTGATTTTACAACATAGAGTCATTTTTTTTACATATTTGTATTAATATTATCCTCCTTAGTAGTCTTGTTGTTTTGTCATTATTATTATAATCATAATTGTTTTTTATTATTATTGTTATTCTTGTTACTATTTTTTATTCTTACCATTGTTATTTGCTGTTATTATTATTATTATTATCAATTATTGTTGGAGCTATTATTATTATTATTATTATTATTATTATTATTATTATTATTATTATTATTATTATTATTATTATTATTATTATCATTTATTGGTGTAGCTATTATTATTATCATTATTATTATTTGTCAAGCCCAATTACTTTAAGGGTAACTTACATAAAACACACATCTTTAGGAGTTAATTACTCTTTTTCCCACCACAATCCTATCGGGATACATCCTAAACTACTCGGATACATCCCAATACCATTAGATACATCCCAAACCATTCGGATACATTGGCATCTTTGGTTTTACCTCTGATATATTGGCATCCCGCATGTATCAGAGGGGTTAAAACATGTATATGCATGTATCAGAGGGGTTACAACATGTATTCGAGGGTTGGGATGTATCCGATGGGTGGGATGTATCCGAGGCGAGGTCATGTATCACAAAGTGAGGTGATGTATTTGACGGGTTTTTTAATTAGCATGTGATATATTAAGTGATTAAAATAAAGTAGTGGGAGAGTTAGTAAATATGGTAAGCAGGTATATCTCTTTATGTAGTTTACCCTTTTGGTTATTATTGTTGTGTAATGATGGTGTTAAGGTGTTGGAGGGATTGGAGAGTTTGTGTGATTCTTATTGGAGTCGCATACAATAGTTATTGGATTGAACAACGTAAAGTACGCCTTGAAATAGCGCCTCAGGAGTTTGTCGCTCCTTCGAGATGTGGTTAGCATGTTTTTGTTAGATTTAGCTGCTTTTTATTATTGATAGAATCCTCATTTTATGATTTGGACTTGTCTGATCACGAGTATGACATTGATGCCTTATCGATTATTTATGGCTCGTCTTGCAGCCTTGTTGATTCTCACAGTTATTGCATTACATTTGGTTGGCCAAGATTCATAGCAACACCTTTGGGGCTTCAGTTAAAAGTTATGTTAAGGCTTTATTTTCACTTTTTGGCATGACCTTTAAGGCCAAAGCTTTTATAGCCTTTATAACATCGTTATTCGACTCGTGGCCTCATAGTATTGAGCTTTGCTCCACAGCATGATATAGCAACTATCAGCAACACTCTTTTCCTTACCTAACAGCCTTGAAAAGCATGTTATAATTACATTGAGGTCACCTATGATTACATGATATTATTGTGTTGTTTTTATCATCTTGCTGCCGCCTATGAGCTTGTTTTGGCCTCAGCAGACACTGATACTGCAGGATTTTGGAGCCTACATTCTGCTTACTATTACCGTGCCCTCGGTCTAGGCAAATCGTACCTACGGGATGGGCAGGCTGTACCTACAGGGCAGCAGTCTTAGAAATATCAGCAGGCCAAATCTTTAGCTGATGATATATGAACCTCATGTCAGTCTTAGAAAATATGGACGCACCCTACAACTGGTCAAATAAATTATCGATCCAAGGAAATGGATACTTGTTACAAATTATAATCTTATTCAACTGTCGATAGTCTATGCACATACGTAGACTACCATCCTTTTCTTCACAAAAAAAACTGGAGGACCCTACGTAAAGGCACTCGGATGAATAAATCCCTTCCCTATCAACTCTTGCAACTGAGCCTTTAGCTCTCTCAATTCAGCTGGCCCCATCCTATTAGGGAGAATAAAGATAGGATCAGTTTCCAGCTCTAGGTCAATACAAAAGTCAATGTCATGGTCTGGGGGCATGCCAAGAAAATTTACGAGAAATACCTCTTGGAACTCATGCACCACGGGCACTAACTCGATAGATGGGAACTCTGCACTAGTGTCCCAGAGATGTGCTAAGAATGCCAAAAAACCCCTCCCTATAAAACTCTTAGCATGAAGAAATGATGAAAATCTCATAGGAGCATGGTAGTAATTACCCTCCTACTCACGTTTATGCATCCCCAGCATAGTCATAATTACCATCTTAGCATGACACCCTAGAATAGCATGGTGAGGCGACAACTAACTCATCCCTAGGACAATGTTTAAATCCACCATGTCCAAAATTACCAAATCCACCCAGGTTTCACGCCCTACAAACATGACAAGACAAGCACAAAAAATTCTATTAACAACCATAGAATCACCAACTGGAGTAGACACATGAACATGAATATTAAGCAATTCACTATCCATACCTACACAATAAAACCAACAGATACATAAGAGAAAGTAGTACTAGGATCAAACAAAATCATAGTCATTTGATCACAGACAAAAATAGTACTTGTGATCACCAAATCTGATGCCTCTACATCGAGCCTACTTGGAAAGGTGTAGAAATGGTTCTTACCACCTTCCTGTGTGTTGCCCCTATCAGGATGATTACCACCTCTGCTAGTATTTTCACCTCCACAGTTGGGCTGGGTGCCACCCCTGCTGGTCGTTTGACCACCATGCTTGCCGTGAGGATGATCTCTATTATAACCATTACCTCTGTTACCTTCCAGAGCAAGATCTCGAGGAGCGTTCCAATACCTATGACAATTCCTCTGAATATGACCAGTTTCCTTACACTCATAGAAAACTCGATTGTAACACCCCACCCGTTAGAGTGTTGGATTAACTTGTACTTTTGGGGTATCACTAAGAGTTCTTAATATGTCAGGGAGGATGTTTAATGAGATATTTTAATTGCACAATGTTTGTATGTTATGTTTTGAAGTCAAGCAAGTTACAAAATAAACGCCGGTGAAAGTTATTGTAAATTCCGTTAAAACATTTTCTGTAAATTTGGGTCAAATGTCTCAAAGATTTTCTCCCAATATAAAAAGAGTTAGAAGGCCCCTGACCTTCCAAATAGAAGGACTACGAGTCTAGGTTTCAACACTAGTTTGTCCAAACAACTTTAGAATAGAGAGATATTTACATTTTCGTAAGACTGCACAAGCAGGCATGTTAAGGTGGGCCCCTAGCCCCAAGTCGATTTAGCTTTATATAAGCTGATTTCTCTTTGTTTTAACTCATATATTTTACCCAAAAATAACAAAAAATCAGAGGGAAACACCCTAAATACTCCATGGACCTTGATGTTTTCAATTCAGAAGTTTCAATACGTGGTGATAACAGGCAAACCCCAGATGAGTGGACCAATACCGACCCAACCCTTATCAAAATCTAACAGCTCAAAACCAGTTTGCATAAATAAACTAACATTCAATGTCTCAAATACTAAATAACAGCAATCTGTGGAAAAGCCTCCCAAGAACCTGAAGGTCACCATACCAAAACATCTACCAAGTCTTTAGTACGGGGATGCAACCCCAAAAGCAAATAGAGTTTAAGCTCGAAACAAGTGGGCTACAACTAAAAAAAGAAAACAAGGTAGCTCGATCGAATTAGCTCACCCTTGAGATCTGGAACCGCTGGGACTACAAGTGAGGTCGTGCATCAGCCGCCAGAAGATTGCATGTACTCACAAAAGAAAAGCAAGTGCAGAATCAGTACACAACCACCATGTACTGGTAGGATCATCGGCCAGCTCTAATAAATAAGATATAAATAGTAAACCAAAGCTGATTAAGGCAAAGTAAACATGTAACAAGTCAACAATATAACTAGACTAGAAGTCTCTTTCTTAACTTATCGACCACATGTAACCAATTAACAATCAAGGACAAATCAGTGATAATAAACATATGTTTTATTCACACAACCCAGACCCACCAAAGATCCCTCTAACACCACCTATATTTTCAACATGCAATCCTGGTCTGCACTAATACCAACCTTACATTTAGATATTATCACCCCGTCTCTCATGGACCATATGCAGATATCACAATTCAAGAATACATCCCAGTCCACTAATGGAACCTTTGAAATATAATCAATGCAAGTAAATCAAACCCATACTGGGTGTGGTACCCGAGCCAACCATTATAAATTCCCATACCAGGTGTAGTACCTAAGCCAACCGAATAATATCCCG
Organism: Jaltomata sinuosa; assembly: GCA_003996215.1. Lineage (NCBI taxonomy): Eukaryota > Viridiplantae > Streptophyta > Magnoliopsida > Solanales > Solanaceae > Jaltomata > Jaltomata sinuosa. The sequence continues at coordinate 124,168 of QJPP01001331.1, read as the reverse complement.
TACCAGGCGTAGTACCCGAGCCAACCAAAATGTAACCTGTACCAGGCATGGTACGCAAGCAAACCGAATGTCATACCAAATCCAATCAATCAACAAACCATGAACAAAAGCATACTTGTAAACCCACAAGCAACAAAATAAGTTCATTCCATAAGACTGATAACCGGATAAGTAAACAATCATAACCTCATTCCCTAAGCATGCAAATTCACACAATACTAAGCCATAGTACATGAAGACATATTGAATATTGGGGAAATCAATAACTATCACCTACCTTGAATTTCTCAAAAGCTCTATTGATCCGGAGCCTTCCTATTTTCCAAATCTCTCGCTTGTTCTTGGTCTAAAAATCATTACAAGATACTAAAATCAGTCCGTATGGCCTAATAGTTACCCGAATTATACAAAATCCCAATTTCCCAAGCCAAACTATGATCATTCCACCCTTGCCCGAGCTTCCCCATCATTAATTCACCTAAGTCTATCATTTTTATGGATACAATTAGAGAATTATGACTAACTGATTATAACCCAACAATAATAAACAAGACCCAAGAACTTATACACCTTAGAATACCTTTTTTCCCCGGATTCTACCATTCCTAGGTTAGTCTAAACCTTCCCCCAAATCCATAACTAGTAATTCTACAATGTAGGAATCGTAGTACTAAGTTATGGGAGTAGAAATCCTACCTTTGGGATGAAAAGTGGTGAGAAACGAGTAAGGTTCGCCCAAAATTGCCTTTGCCCTTCTCAAAAATGTTCTTGGTGAAAACGGAATGTTTTTGGGAAGTTTCTGCACTAAATCCCGACTCAGCTTGATATAGCGGTACATGCTCCACTATAGCGGTACCGCCATAGCAGAACTGACTGATATGGTGGTGCTGACCAAAGTTGACTTCCGCAATAGCGGTAATTTCTCTGCTATAGCAAAGGTCGTGATAGCGCTCACAGGACAAAAGGTCATAAAGTCCCCTACAAGTGCCCATTTTATAACACACCCCAAATCTCTGACGTTTCAGAACAAACCCTTTACGTCAACCTCGATACCAGGAGTTCTACATACCCGAATTCACTTCCAAAAAGTCCCTCGAACTCCTTTATGTCTTAGCTAACAGGTAAACTAGCTCACTATAAGACACGTTACCCAATCCTTACCCGAATTTCCCTAGACCATACCTTGCTCAGAAACCATCTGATACTAGCCTAGCCCAGAATTTTCAACTCCCACACCCAGAAGTTTCCTAGCCCAAAACCTGGCACAAAAAGTTTACCCGTAATGACAGACTCGGTCGTTATAACAGATACCAATTTATCCATCGTTCATCCCCGAATGATCAAAACCTAAAAAGATGAATTAAAGGAGGGAAAAGTGTAGTACCTGAATTCTCAAACAAGTGAGGGTACTTGTCTAGCATGTCCTTCTCGGTTTTCTAAGTGGCTTTCTTAACCGAATGATGCTTCCATTGAACTTTCACAGATTTGATCTCCTTTTTACTCAACTTTCTGATATCCCAATCAAGAATCACAACCGATTCCTCTTCGTACTATAGATCCTTTTCTAGTAATACATCATCCAATTTAATAATGTAAACCCCATCCCTATGGTACTGCTTCAACATGGATACATGAAAGACTGAATGGACTCCTGATAAACTGGGCGACAGTGCTAGTCTGTAAGCCACTGGCCCTACAATTTTGAGAACTTCAAATGGACCAATAAATTAGGGGTTGAGCTTTCCCTTCTTATCGAAATGCATAACCCCCTTCATTGGTGACACTTTTAATAGTACTTTATCACTAACCTAAGAATCTATGTCTTTTACCTTGCGATCTGCGTATCCTTCTGCCTGCTCTGGGCCGCTAGAAACTTGGTCTGAATGCCCCTTACTTTTTCTTGTGCTTTCCTTACCAAGTCTATGCCCAGAGGCTTTATATCTCTCTCTCAAACCACCTTATGGGTGATCTACCTCCCCTCCCATACAGTACCTCAAATGGTGCCCTGTTGATACTGGAGTGGCATCTATTGTTGTATGAGAACTCACACAATGGTAGAAACTAGTCCCAATGACTCCCGAATTCAATTACACATGCTCTCAGCATGTCCTCCAACACTTGGATTGTCCTCTCCGACTGACCGTTTATCTGGGGATGGAATTTTGTGCTGAAAGTGAGTTGAGTGCCCAACTTTTCATGTAGCTTACCCTAGAACTTAGAGGTAAATTGTGTACCTCTGTCTGAAATGATGGACAGTGGTACCCCATGCAGTCTCACATTTTCCTTAACATAGATTTTAGCCAGCTGCTGTGAATTATAGTCCACCCTAACTGCAATGAAATGAGTTGACTTGGTCAGCCAGTCCACAATGACCCAAATTAAGTCACACTTTCCCAGAGTCTTAGGAAGACCCACCACAAAATTCATAGCTATCCTTTCCCACTTCCACACGGGAATGGGCAGTATCTGAAGTAGTCCTGCAGGCCTTTGGTGCTCATACTTCACCTGTTGACAATTCTGACACCTGGACACAAATTCAGCTATGTCCCTTTTCATCCCAGGCCACCAAATAAAGTTGCCTTAATCCTTGCATATCTTGGTTACTCCCGGATGAATTGAATACCGCGAACCATAAGCCTCGGCCAACACCTTTTGAATTATGCCATCAACCCGAGTAACACAAATCCTCCCCCTGAAGTTCATTACCCCATCAGCGTCCAAGGTGGTGTCCCCAGACTCTCCGTACACTACCTTGCTCCGAAGATTGCTCAACTATGAATCTTGAAACTGCTTGGCTTCTATCTCTTCTATGAATGTGGTTTTGACCGTAATACTGGCCAACACTCCACCTTGCTCTGAGATGCCCAGTTGCATGAACTTTGATTCCAAAGCCTGAATCTCCTTTGCAAATGGTCGTTTGGACACCCCTAAACAAGCCAAACTGCCATGCTAATGGTCTTCTGGCTCAATGTGTCTGCCACCACATTAGCCTTACCCGAATAGTACTGGATGGTCACATCATAATCTTTCAACAACTCCATCCATCTCCTCTTCCTCATATTCAAGTCCTTCTGAGTAAATACATGTTGTAGACTGGGATAATCGGTGAACACTTCACACTTGACACTATAGAGATAGTGTCTCCAAATCTTGAGTGCAAAAACCACCGTTGCCAACTCCAAGTCATGGGTTGGATAAGTTTTCTCATGAGGTTTAAACTACCTAGAGGAATATTCTATAACATTCCTGTCCTGCATTAACACAACACCCAAACCTGAATGCGAAGCATTACAATATACAATGAAATCTTTACCTTCAACCGGCAAGGAGATAGAATGGGAGCCGTGGTAAGAAGTGTCTTGAGCTTTTGGAAGCTTTCTTCACACTTGTCGGACCACACAAACGGTACCTTTTTCTGAATCAACCTTGTCAAGTGAGTAGCAATGGACACGAAATCCTTGACAAATCTATGGTAGTAGCCTGTAAGCCCCACAAAATTCCTCACCTCAGTCACAGAGCTAGGACGGACCCAATTCTTAACTGCCTCAATCTTTTGGGGGTCCACCATCACCACTTTTTCTGACACAACATGCCCAAGGAAAGCAACTGAAGTCAACCAAAATTCACACTTGGAAAATTTTGCATATAGCTTTTGGTGCCTCAAGATATCCAACACAATGCAGAGATGCTCAGTATGCTCTTCCCTACTCTTAGATCAAAATGTCATCTATAAACACAACGATAAATGAGTCCAGATAAGATTTGAACACCTCATTCATCAAACTCATGAATGTTGCCGGTGCATTGGTTAACCCAAATGATATCACTAGGAACTCGTAATACCCATACCGAGTCTGAAAAGCAGTCTTAGGGATGTCCTCGGGCCTAATCTTGTTCTGGATGGTAACCTTGTTTAATTGTCTGTAGTCTATGCACATCCGCATACTACGATCCTTTTTTTTAGAAACAATACTGTAGCACCCCAAGGTGAAGCACTGGGATGGATAAAACCTTTATCTAAGAATTCTTGAAGCTGAGTCTTAAGTTCCCTCAACTTTGTCGGAGCCATACGATATGGAGGAATGGAAATTGGGCGAGTGCCCGGCTCCAAGTCTATACAAAAATCGATATCTCTATCCGGAGGCATACCTCAAATCCACCAAAAACACCTCCTGAAACTCAGAAATAACTAAAAATGACTCAATTGATGGGGACTCCACACTATCATCCCGAAGATGAGACAAAAAGTCCAAACAACCTCTCCCCACAAGCTCCCTAGCCCAAACAAAGAATATAATTTTAGCCGTCTTAGGCCTGTACACACCTTCCCACTCTAGCCTATCCTTACTTAGTATTTCTAGAGCCATAGTCTTAGTGTTACAATTCAATAATGCATGATTAGGAGACAACCAAGTCATGCCCAAAATAACATCAAAGTCTACCATATCCAAAATAACCAAATCTACCCAAGTCTGTAACCCCACAAATACCACAGGACAAGTACGATAAACATGAGTCACTATTACAGACTCTCCAACTGGGGTGGAAACATGGATAGGGGAATCAAGGATATCATAAATCAAATCCAGACCCAAAGCAAACTTCACAAAAACATAAGAGTATGTAGAACCTGGGTTAAAAAGTACAGAATCCATCCTATCACAAATAAGAATTGTATTTGTGATCATCGCGTCTGACGCCTCAGCCTCAGACTTCCCTAGAAAAAAGGATAAAAGTGAGCTCGGTCATCAATCTGATCAACTTTCTTGGTTAAAGTCATATGCACGGACAACACTTGTAATTCAGTATTCAAACCTTTCACAAATAATCGAATCCTCACTTCTTCGGTACCCAACAACTAAGTAGCAAAATGATACAAGGCATGGAACTTGGCCTCATAAGAAGAGACCGATATGCTACCCTATTCCAGAGCTAGGAACTCATCATTTTTGCAATCCCTCAAGGTGCGGGGCATATATTTCTCTAAGAAGAGAGCATGAAACTTCTCCCAAGTCAGTGGAGGCAAGGTCGATGCCCGACATTTCATATGAGACCTCCACCATTGCTTAGCATCACCCTGCATCTGAAAAGTGACAAACTCAACCCCATGTTATTGCACAATGTACAGCTTGTGCAGCCTCTCATAATAGTCCAAAATGAACTCATAATCATCTTCCTTCTCAGTACCCTGAAACGCAGAAGGTTTCAGCTTAAGGAACTTAGTCAGCATCTCGTGCTCATTCCCTGTCAAAATCGGACCTAGCATTGGCCTGAAAAATTTATCTGTGCCCAACACCACATCCATCCTAGAAGCTGTAGTAACCGCTGGTTGGGTGCCTAGAGCCTAATCTGCATTACCCGCAAAGCTGGCTCTAGCACCAACCAGTCCATTAAGAAAGCTCCACACCTGCTGAATTTGGGCGTGACAGGGGGAAGGCCTGTACCTCTAGTCGGTGCCACCTCTGCCTCTTTTGCGCCCTCCTCAACTGTAACCTCAACTTTCTCTTTGACCTGATCCTAAGGTGGGGGAGGTGTTGCCTCTCGTGCTCCTGTAGCCGCTTGAGCTCTACCCCTGGCGAGTACTGCTATACCTCGGCCCCTGCCCCTTCCCCTCCCCCTACCTCTAACAGTCGGGCCCGTTGTTAGGACTGATACTCTTGCTCTATTATTCCTTATATTAACCATCTGTAGACAGAAGAGTGAAAGAGTTAGATATCAATTTATATCACCAGATACCAATTGAAATCAAGTTATAGCACGAAGGAAGAAAGAAGAGATAGTTTTCCTAAAGTCCTATAGCCTCTCGAAGAAAAGTACAGACGTTTTCGTACTGTTCTACAAGACTCTACTAGACCTATTTTGGTATGATGAAATCAATGAACCTAGGGCTCTGATACCATTTTTTTCATGATCCAAACCATCGTAAGTGGTACTCACCCAAAAAAACCAGATGAGTGGACCAATACCGACCCAACCCTTATCAAAATCTAATAGCTCAAAACTTGTGTGCATAAATAAACTAACATTCAACATCTCAAATACTAAATAATAGCAATCTGTGGAAAAGCCTCCCTAGAACCTGAAGGTCACCGTACCAAAACATCTACCAAGTTTGGAGTACGGGGATGCAACCCCAAAAGCAAACAGAGTTTATGCCCGAAACAAGTGGGCTACAACTAAAAGGATAAAATAAGGTAGCTCAATCGAAGCAGCTCACCCTTGATATCTGGAACCACTGGGACTACAAGTGAGGTCGTGCGTCAGCCTTTGGAAGATTTCATGTACTCACAAATGAAAAGCAAGTGCAGAATCAGTACACAACCACCGCGTACTGGTAGGACATCGGCCAGCTCCAATAAATAATATATGAATAGTAAACCAAAGTTGAGTAAGGCAAAATAAACATGTAACAAGTTAACAATATAACTAGACTACAAGTCTCTTTCTTAACTTATCGACCACATGTAACCAATTAATAATCAAGGACAAATCAGTAACAATAAACATATGTCTTATTCACACAACCCAGACACACCAAGGATCCATATGACACCACCTATGTTTTCAACCTGCAATCCTGATCTACACTAAGACTAACCTCATATTTAAATATAATCACCCGACCTCTCATGAACCATATGCATAAATCACAATTCAAGAATACATCCCGGTCTACTCATGGAACCTTTGAAATATAATCAATACAAGTAAATCAAACCCGTACTAGGCATGGTACCCGAGCCAACTATTATGAATTCTCGTACCAAGCATGGTACATGAGCCAACCGAGTAGTATCTTGTATCAGGCATGGTACCCAAGCCATCTAATATTTAACCTATACTAGGCGTGGTACCCGAGCCAACCGAATATCACACCAAATCCAATCAATCAACAAACCATGAACAAAGGCATACTTGTAAACCCACAATCAACAAAACAAGTTCATTTCACAAGACTGATGACCGGATAAGTAGACATTCATAACCTCATTCCCTAAGTATGCAAACTCGCACAATACTAAGTGATAGTACATGAACACATATTGCATATTGGGAAAATCAATAACCATCACCTACCTCAAATTACTCAAAACCTCTATTGACCCGGAGCCTTCCTATTTTCTGAAGCTCTCGCTTGTTCTTGGGCTAAAAATCATTACAAGATATTAAAATCAGTCCACATGGCCTAATAGTTACCCGGATTATACAAAATCTCAATTTCCCAAGCCAAACTATGATCATTCCACCCTTTCTCGGGCATCCTCACCATTAATTCACCTAAGTCTATCATTTTTAGGGATACATTTAGAAAATTATGGCTAATTGATCATAATCCAACAATAATAAACAAGGCCCAAGAATTTCTATGCCTTAGAATCCCTTTCTACCCAGATTTTACCATTCCTAGGTCAGTCCAAACCTTCCCACAAGTCCATAACTAGTAATTCTATAATGTAGGGATCATAGTACTAAGTTAGGAGAGTAGAAATCTTACCTTTGGGATGAAAAATGGTGAAAAATGAGTAAGCTTTGCCCAAAATTGCTTTTGCCCTTCTCCAAAACATTCTTGGTAAAAACTGAATGTTTTGGGGAAGTTTTTGCACTAAATCCCGACTCATCCAGCTATAGCAGTCTACACTCCGCTATAGTGGTACTTACATAGCAGAACCAATCTCTATGGTGGTGCTGAACAAAGTTGGCTTTCGCTATAGCAGTAATTTCTCAATTATAGCAGAGGTCCCGATAGCACTGTGTCAACCGCTCTATGGTGGTTGACACATGACAAAAAGTCATAAAGTCCCCCAAAAGTGTCTATTTTACAACACACCTCGAATCCCTGACGTTTCGGGATAACCCCTTCACGTCAACCTCGATACCAAGAGTTCTACGTACTCGAATTCACTTTCGAAAAGTCCCCCGAACTCCTTTATGTCTTAGCTAACGGGAAAAAAAGCTTATTACAAGACACGTTACCCAATTCTTACCCAGATTACCCTAGACCATACCTTGATCAGAAACTGTCTGAGACTAGCCTAGCCCAAAATTTTCAACTCCCACACCCAAAAGTTTTCTAACCCGAAACTTGGCATGAAAAGTTTACCCGCAACAACAGTCCCGGTCGTTACACCTTTGGGGATTCAGTTAAAAGGTATGTTAAGGCTTTCTTTTCACTTTTTGGCATAACCTTTAAGGCCAAAGCTTTAATAACCTTTATAACGTTGTTATTCGACTTGTGGCCTCATAGTATTGAGCTTCGCTCCACATCATGATATAGCGAATATCAATAGCACACTTTTCCTTACCTAGAAGCCTAGAAAAGCATGTTATGATTACATTGAGGTCACCTATGATTACATGATATTATTGTGTTATTTTTATCGTCTTGTTGCCGCCTATGAGTTTGTTTTGGCCTCAGCAGACACTGACACTGCAAGGTTTTGGAGCCTACATTCTGGTTACTATTACTGTGCCCTTGTTCCATACAGACCGTACCTATGGGATGGGAAGGCTGTACCTACGGGGCAGAAGTTACATTACATTACCGTGCCTTTGGGCTGGGCAGACCATGCCTATGGGCTGGGCAGACCATGCCTATGGGCTGGGCAGACCATGCCTATGGGCTGGGCAGACCATACTTACGGGACAGGCAGGCTGTACCTACGGAGAAGCACATATATAGTACCACAGAGCCTTAGAGTTTCACTGATTCAAGACACATGTACATTCAGATAGTTCAGATCATATTATTACTAGGGTCCAGGTAAAGAGGTCATCATGGGTATTTAGCGACTTTTTGCGCCTACTAGGACTTATGGCAATTGTATGTTGTTTGTACATGCCGAGCTTATGGGGGCCAGGTAAGGTTATTGTTTGCTATGTGCTTTAGATGGTATCTTATTTCATGAAGTTAAGTTATTGTACTTCTGTTTTACTTCCTGACCTTTTTGTTTAGTCCTTACACTTCAGTTTCAGCTTTAAGTTTTCCATACATGCTTGATAAATTATTTTGTACTGATGCCCCATTTCCTGGGGCTACTACATTCATGCCTGCAGGTTCTGAGCGACCACCAGATAGACTTTTCGGGTAGCATAGTCGAGCTTTCAGCGGGTTGGTTGACTCATTTCCTTTCAGGGATCGCTAGAGTCTTAGAGGTTTGCCTTTTTTCTATTTATAGTTTTGGGGTAGGTTGGGGCCCTGTCCCACCAAGTATTATATTCATAGAGGCTTGCAGACTAGTCAGTTGGGTTGCATAGCTACGATGGTGGCTATTTTTTGCCTTGTATGTTTATTAGTTATAGGATTTTAGCCAATTGGACCTTGTTGTTGTTTTGTTGGCAGTTTAGTGGCTCATTGGCCTATTTTACATTGCATATACATGTTTTCAGTTTTTATATAGAGATCATGGTGGCCTTGATGGACCGCATAGTATTTATGCTTTCCTAGATATCATGGCGGCCTTGACGGTCGAAACAGGACTTATGTGCACCTTCTTATTGCTTTATAAGAACTGTTATGATTAACTGTTTTCTTTCTAGAGCTGTTGACAGAGGCCTTGCCGACCGGGGGCTGAATTTTAAGCTGAGATATACTTGTATGTTTTCTTAATTGTACGTGGCTGTTATGCACCATTGGCAAATAGTTCAGCAAGGTCAGTTTTGGCCTATGTTTTGGCATTAGGTGCCTGTTCTGCCCCACAAGTTTGGGGCATGACAAACTTGGTATCAGAGTAATGTTATATCCTAGGGAGTATGCTAGCCGTGTCTAGTAGAGTCTTATTTATAAATGTGTTGTGCACCATATTTTATATGTAGGAAGCTACATACATTATTCAGGAAAGTTACTCTTTTTATTGCTCAAGTCATGCTATTAAGGGTTGAGTCCTTAGGCTTATGATTGTTATTGGTCTTGTACTCAAATTGCACATAATGACAATATGTACATCACGCGAATTAATGTTGTTGTATAGAACATAGAGGTGAGGTACTTCCACATCAGCAGTATACAATTGAGAGAGTCGAGAGAGAGCTAGGCCACTGGGTTTTAGATAGAGGCCCAGGGTGGCTCTAGACCTTAGTATTCTGGGAGACCACCTAGGCCCCCACTACAGCATTCCCAGGGTAGCAGGTTGGATCACCGGGGGTGATTAGGCCTGGGTGAGAGTTCACGTGCATCAGGCTCGCAGCAACACAGGGTCCCAGAAAAGTTTAGATCAGTTGTGTCATATTGTGATACATGCAATAAACACATATCAGTAGATGCCATCAGTGCTCCACAATATGCTTTTGTGGCCAAGAGGGTCATATACAAAAATATATTTTGTTAAGGGACCAATAGGTTTCAGGATAGAGGGATGAATCAACAATAAGACCGTCTTCCTCAGTACATCTTGTAAAACAAGGGTCACAGATTTTATCAACTAGAGGTCACAACCAAGAGGAGCATCTAGCTTTGACTATGGCCAGAATCACACTTATGCACTGACAGGTCTTCAGGATTCAGAGTCATCACCTGATGTTGCGATAAGTACATTGAGTGTTTGCTCACACCTTGTTTATGCTTTGAAAGATCCAAGGTCCACATTATCGTATGTTACCCCATTTATTATTTTGAATTTGTGTATAGTACTTGAGTCATTGCATCGAACTTTTACTGTATCTGCCCCAATTAGTGACTCTATTATTGCCTAGAGGATTTATCAAGATTGTACGATAGAGATTGTTGGTTGTCAGACCTCTGCAAACCTGGCAGAGCTATAGATTCTTGACTTTGATTTTATTATTGGCATGGATTGACTAGCATCTTGTTATGCCAATGTTGACAATCGAGCAAAGACTATTAGATTCCACTTTCAAAGGAAAGTAGTTCGAGAGTTGAAGGGTAATGCGGCAACGTTGAAAGGCAGGTTTATTTCCTATCTTCAGGTAATGAAAATGATTGTGAAAGGATGAATTTATCATATTGTCTGAGTTTAAGATATTGACTCTAAGCCATAGATTCTTCAATTTATTCTGGCAATTAACGAGATTCAAAATGTATTTCTAGAAAAGCATCCCGATATTCCCCTAGAATGGGAGACTAATTTTTCTACTAATTGTTGACACCCAATTTTGACCTCTATACGCCCTACTTATTTTAAAGTATTTCTGACATGTGAAATTTACATCCCTATTAATTATTTGGTTATAATTTTGCCTATATGTTTTACAAGATGTTTGGTATTGATAATATTTTTAAAACATCTTTTTATCATTATCACAAATTAATTAGTGTAGTCATAACTATCATATTTATACCATCACCGTTATTATCATTCATTTACATTTACATGATTACTAGTTAATATCATTAGAGTCATTTTTTACGTATTTGTATTAATATTATCCTCCTTAGTAGTCTTGTTGTTTTGTCATTATTATTATAATCATAATTGTTTTTTTTTATTATTGTTATTCTTGTTATTATTTTTTATTCTTACCATTGTTATTTGCTATTATCATTATTATTATTATTATTATTATTATTATTATCAATTATTGTTGGAGCTATTATTATTATTATCAATTATTGGTGTAGCTATTATTATTGTTGTTGTTATTATTATTTTTCAAGCCCAATTACTTTAAATCTACCTATTTTCTTAGCCCCAAATCCATTTAAACCCAACCAAACACCCCATTTCTGCCAACTAACCCGACACCCCAATAATATTCCCATAACTCAGTTATTAGATTTCTTCCCAAACTCCACATTTAATTTAGCTAATCCCAAACCAAACATTTTCTAAACTTCCCAGAAAGCTTCATGTCAACCCTCAGGTTACGGTGTCGATATCATTCATTTTCTCTTTTAAATACTCAATCACATATGTAAGTTTTGATGTTATTTTCTTTCCTTTCTCAAATCTTACTTTGTTTCCTTAATTCTCATTTCTTAACGTTAGTTTCCCAAATTATCAAGGCACAATTTTCTCCCAAACTTACACAATTACAATATTTTTCCCCCTCTTTTCATGTCAATGTCTTCATACACTACTTTCAAAGGAAAATACAGAAATACAAGATACGAAATTATTTGAAGAATCCGTCAAGATGTCACGAAATAGATAAGGATTTTTGAAAATTTCTTATTTCCTTTTCATCACTCATTTGCGGTACTGCGACCAATTAATTAGATTGGTAAAAATAATTTTCTCCTATTTTATTTTTTCAACGGCTCTTTTCTGTCAATTTGGATAAATCCCTGTTATATTGGGGATACGTATGATTTTTCAAAGGGAGGGACTTTTTTCTGATTTTATGATTCTTGTACTGATTTTATAGCTATAAATAGTGGTTGGTTTCACGGCATATGGGATACAAAAAATAGATACGGCTTTTACCGCTGTCTGAACGTCTTCACACTAAAATACTTGTTCCGTGATGGCAAGCCAAAGCAAAGTTTGGTCTCTTTTTCTTTTTGCTCAACACATACACTGTCGAGATATCTAGTATCACTTCCTGTTGCTGCTTTTCAAATTAAAGATCACTTGTTGCAATCACTGTTCGTTCCGAAGATTTTGGTTCATTTATTTCTGTTGAAGTTCTATTCCAGGGGCTATTTATTGTTATCCATGCACGTCATACTGGTTAGTTTTTCATTCCTTACATTTAAATTTATTGTGTGGTAGTTGTATGTCGATTTGAATGTTAGGCCATTTGAATGATACGAGCATTCTGTTTGAAAAGCGAACAAGTCCGTATATCTTTCTTTTAAGTTCCTTTAATGTGTTATATTCCTTTCCCGATATAAATATGCTCAACATGACTAAATGATTCTAGTATACTTTGCGAATTTAGCTTCCCTGTTTGAATTACTCCGGCAAGCTTTATGTGTTCAGTTTCCTCTTATTTATGTCCAAAGTATCCGACAAGAGTATTGTTTCATCTCATTCAAATTATTATCTATGTTTGTGAACCTATATAAATATTGTGCGAAATTTCTGCTTCCTTGCATTTGAATCACATTCAGAATCTAGCCCTGGTAACTGTAAGTTGTTCAGCTTGTGATTGAGTCGATATAAGGCATTGTGTTATTGGCTCTTTGAACTTTTAAAGTTTGTTTTCCTTTAGTTAAGCTTGTGACTACCTATTTTCTAAATACATAGACATCATGTTTTAACACCAGTTAACACTAGGGATCATGCTTTAGGAATTAAGACATCCAAGCGTGTAAACGACAATATGCCTTAGGACCTGCTTATGTTTCGAATCTGAACTAGTTGTAGGTCTTGTGTTTGTTTGGCATTTTGTTCATTTTGTGTCATTTGGAGTGGAAGGGACCTATTCAAGAATGGTTTGGGATGTGTGGTAGAGTTGCCTAAGCGTGGGTCTGGAAGGGAAGTGGTCGTTGCTTCACTTCATGTAGCTTTTAGAGTTTTATCTTTTCTTTGATTGTGTAATCCTTGTAATGAACAAGAATGAAACAGGGCTGGGAACTATGTACTATTTGCGTAAAATGTTTTTGTTTTAACTTTCAAACCAATAGTTTTCTCGCCAACTCATCCTTTTCATTTTTTTTAATTTAAAGTCATGGTCCAGATCCTCTTTTACAACTGGAACTTGCAATGTGTTTTATAATTACAAACTCTATATCCAAATACTATCTCCTAACATATAGTTAGCGGGAAAGTGAAAAGGAATTACCAGGTCTAATTTCTAAATTTTTAAAACTAAGTCGACGCATCCCCGGGAGTATCACCTACCAAAGTTTTCTTAAAATAGGTTATGTGTATTTTATATGTAAATATACCTATATGCCTATATTTAAAATTCAAATCTTTCACTTGTCTTCAAAAAATAATATTATTATTTTAAACTTTAAAACCGACCTCCTATCAAATTGTTGCTATAGTGGAGGAGTGCGATTAATAATATCATGGCATCATCCCTTATAAAAGCAACAAACATTTAAACCTTTTAAATTTTCTCATGAGTCCTTTGACAAGCTTAAGTTCATTTATACCTCATAAAGCTAATTCTATTCCATATATTTTTTTGTTCTTTTATTTATTTGGTGGGTAATTAATATTTTATTTTCAGTATGCTATTTTTCCATTGTAATATGATGTAGCTTTCACTTGAGTAAATGAGTAGTAATAATTAACTGTACGTAATATGTTAGCTTTCTGAATCAATTCTCCTTTCCTTTAAATTATCTCCTCTCGCTTATCTAATATTAATAATTCTAGCATGATTAATCACCTAGATCTTTAGATTTGTATTAATTAACTAATAATCAAATGTATATGTTTAGTTTTACCCACTTGTTTTAAATAATTAATAAATAAATTCGTTATTTAGTCACTTAAATTTGTATTCACTAGATAATAATTTACGTCTAATTTATTTTATTTATTTTAAAATAAAGGCTTTTTCTATGTTTAAATCACCTAGTTATTTAAATTCATATGTTAAGAAATAATTTATTTAATCGGTAAATGCATTGGTATGTTTATTTATTCATCTTATGTTCTAGATTTATTAAGTATAAATTCATCGACCCTTTATTTATCACTCGATCTTCCCACATAATAATGAATCCGGCAGGGACTCACATTTGTGGACCTCGAAAGGTGCTTAACACCTTCCTTTTGAGGTAACCTGAACCCTTACCCAATTCTCTGGTGACGTAGACCTTAATTTAATTAATTGTAGTTAGTGTAGTATGGTGCCCTAATGCACCTTAATTCGTTAGGTGGCGACTCTTCACACTCTTTATCCTAAAAGAGTTGTCACGTCGAATTCCGTCTTTCGCGAGAAAAATAGAGTGCGACACTAATACATTACCAGATAACCAACCGATACCAATTCCCCCTTATAGAATGGCACCAACAGAATTTAATGAACTATTGAAAGATTTATTAGATAAGGGATTCATCTGGCCTAGTGCGTCACCAAGGGGTACACTAGTGTTATTTGTGTGAAATAAAGATGGCTCATTACGAAAGTGTATAGACTATCAAAAATTAAATAAGGTGACTATAAAGGACACATATCCACTACAAAGGACTGATGGGTTTTATATACCAATCATAGGATGCCCAATGCCTCTCAAAGATTGATTTAAATTTAGGGTACCACCAAGAACCTGTTCGAGAGGGTGATATTCCAAAGACTGCCTTCAGGCTCAGATATGGCAATTTTGACTTTCTTGTGATGTCTTATGGGTTGCGAACACCCTAGCAGTATTTATGGACTTGATGAACACTATATACATGCCTTTTTTGACTTTTTGTCATTGTGTTTATTGACTATATTCTGGTATATCTCATTAGAGACCGAGCATAGAGACTACGTCCGAGCACTGCTTCAGGTACTCTGAGATCAGAGGTGTATGCTATTCTCCCGAACTGTGATTTCTAGTTGCATTTTATCGCCTTTTGGGCCGTATTATATCATATGCTGGTATTCAGGTTGAATTACAAAAGATTAAGGCTGAGAAGACTTGTCCTAGACCCACGACCCCAACAGAAGTTTGTAGCTTTTTGGGGATAGTAGGGTATTAAAGAAGGTTTGTGGAAGGATTTTCTTCACTTTTAGCACCCTTGACAAAGCTGACTAAAAAAGAAACTAAGTTTCAGTGGACTGCAGCCTACAAGCAGAGTTTCTAAGAGTTGAAAGATAGATTACTTCAGCTCTGGTTCTGACCACACCAGAGGGTCCAAAGGGCTACGCAATGTATTGTGATGCTTCTAGCGTTAGGCTAGTTTGTGTTTTGATGCAACACAAAAAGGTAGTTGCTTATGCTTATAGACAATTAAAGAAAAACTAGAAGAACTACTCGACCCACAATTTAGAGTTGGCTGCATTTATTCATGCCCTGAAGATTTTGAGGCATTACTTGTATGTCATTAATGTTGATGTTTATACAGATCATACGAGCCTCCTGTATATTTTTAGACTGAAGGAGTTGAACCTGTGATAGCGCCGATAGCTTGAATTGTTTAAAGATTATAACGTGAATATCTTATACCATCCAGGAAAAGCCAATGTGGTACCAGATTCCCTTAGTCATAAGTCTATTAATAGTCTATTGTATTAGGGAGAGGAGAAACAAGAGATGTTTTGAGAGCTCCATTAGCTAGCTAGTTTGGGGCTTAGATTATTAGACTCTGATGATGTTTGGGTCATAGATTAGGAAACAACCGTATCATCTCTAGTTGTGGAGGTGAAGGCATGACAATACAAGGATCCCAACTTAGAGCAGCTCAAAGGCAAGGCTTAGCAGCGGGAGTCTTTAGCCTTGAAGATAGCGGGAGATGGAGTCCTCAGATTCAAAGATCAGTTATGTGTTTCATATGTTGCAGTGCTCTAACAACAGGTTGTGGAAGAGGCACACCATTCTTGTTAGTTTGTTCACCCAGGACCCACAAAAATGTATTATGATATTAAGAAGACTTATTGGTGGCTGGGATGAAGAGAGACATAGCTAAGTTGATGACATAGTGCCCAAATAATCAGCAGGTAGAGGTAAAGCATCAAAAACCTAGTGGGTTGACTAAGGAGATAGTTATTCCATTGTGTAAGTGGGAGGCCATAAATATGGTTTTTGTCACAAGGTTGTCTTGTTTGCGATGGAAGTTCGATTCTATTTGGGTGATTATTGATAGGTTGATCAAATGGGCCCATTTCGTGCAAGTCAGGGCCACATTCTAAGTTGAAGAGTACGTCAGATTGTACATTAGAGAAATAGTCAAACTTCATGATGTCCAGTATCAGTTATTTCAGATAGAGATGCATGGTTTACAACATAATTTTGGACATCTTTTCGGGCCTTTGAGGACTCAGGTTAATCATAGTTTAACTTTTTATTCGTAGACCAATGGCCAAGCCAAATATAAGATCTGGAAGCTCAAAGATATGTTATGGGTATGTGTGCTAGATTTCAGAGAGAATTACATGATCACTTGTCACTTATTGAGTTTTCTTATAATAACAGCTATCATTAATGCATTGGTATGACACTCTACGAGGCTTTATGTGGGCAGAAATGATGATCCCCTATTAATTGGTTCGAGGTTGGAGAGTCAGGGTTGCTTGGACCTGATAGTATAATAGGCCGTGAAAAAGATTAAGTTGATCAGAGAAAAAATTTTGATAGCTCAAAGCTGCCATAAATCATATTGAGATGTTAAGAAATAGGAATTAAAGTTCAATGTTGACAATTAAGTCTTTTTTTAAGGTTTTGCCAATGAAGAGCATTATACGATTTGGCAAGAAGGGCAAGCTGATCCCTAGATATATTAGACCTTATTGTATTGTGCGACGGATATACAATATTGCTTACCATCTAGGGTTGCGTACAGAGTGAGAGGCAGTACACCCAGTCTTTCATATTTCTATGTTACAGAAGTGTAGCGGAGATCAAACATGTGTAATACTAATGACAGATGTTCAGATTTTAGAGGAATTATCTTATAAAAAAGTCTCAATTATCATAGTAGACCCCCAAATTAGGAGATTGCATAATAAGGATATGGTTTTAGTGAAAGTGTTTTGGCGGAATCATAATACCAAGAGATGGCATGGGAAGCTAAAGAGGATATGAAGTCCAAATATCACCACTTGTTCACTCCTTCAGATGATGTTCAATACAGATAGATAGTAAACCCACATTTGAGTACTTGAGGCACATTAATTTGGTATTTTATAATTTCTTATGATGTTTCCTATGATTTCACGTACATTATCTTCATTCGAGGATGAATGTCTCTAGGGGGAGGAGGATGTAACACCCCACCCGTTTGAGTGTTGGATTAACTTATACTTTTGGGTATGACTAAGAGTTCTTAATATATTAGAAGGATATTTAATGAGGTATTTTAATTGCATAATGGTTTTATGTTGAGTTTTGAAGTCAAGCAAGTTGCAAAATAAAAGTCGGAGAAAGTTATTGTAAATTTCGTTAAGAAATTCTCTGGAAATTTGGGTCAAATGTCTCGAAGCTTTTCTCCTAATATATAAAGATTTAGAAGGCCCCCAACTACCAAATCAAAGTTTTATGAGTCTAGTTTCCAACTCACTAAACTGTTCATCCATATGACTTCAGAATAGAGAGATATTTCCATTTTTGTAAGACTACACAAGTAGGCACGTCAAGGTGGGGCCCCTAGCCCCAAGTCGGTTTGGCTTTATATAAGCTGATTTCTCTTCGTTTTAACTCATATATTTCACCCAAAAATAACTGAAAATCAGCGGTAAATCCCCTAAATACTCCATGGACCTTGATGCTTTCAATTCAGAAGTTTGACAGAAGTTGCTCTACATAGCGAGCTCGTCATTTTGGTATAGTTTGCCCCGTCGATTTTATGGCATATCTCCATGGGTGTTATGGAAGCGATATAGCAGGTGTTTTCTGAGTATTTGGCAGTAGCTACAGAGTTATATTGGCAAGGTATGGATTCCGTACACTTATCTATTTGTTGACTCGAGATTCTAAGCTTCTAGTTATGAAAGGCTTTAGTTGATGATGACTTGTAGTAGTATCTTGTTGAATTTGGATCCATTTGTTGTTACTGCAAGGAGGTAGCTTGATTATCTTTGTAATTCAGTCCCTTTTTTCAAGGAAATGTTTCCCCTATAATCCTTCTCTGTATTTACATGTTCTAGTATCATTTTTACAGCTATCCGAGCCATAAAGTGATGTTTTGGATATCGTAGCTTTGGACATCCCCTTTTTATCTTATTACGTTTGGTTATTATTGTTGTTTATTGATGGTGTTAAGGTACTAGAGGGATTGGGGAGTTTGTGTGATTCTTATTGGAGTCGCATATGATAGTTATTGGATTGAATAACGTAAAGTACTCCTTGAAATAGTGCCTCAGGATCTTGTCGCTCATTCGAGATATGGTTAGCATGTTGTTGTTGGATTTAGCTGTTGTTTGTTATTGTTAGTTGTCTCATTTTATAATTTGGACTTGTCTGGTCGCGAGTGTGACATTGATGCCTTATCGATTAGCTATGGCTCATCTTGCAGTCTTGTTGATTCTCACATTTGTTGCATTACAGTTGGTTGGACAAGATCATAGCAACACCTTTGGGGCTTCAGTTAAAAGGTATGTTAAGACTTCCTTTTCACTTTATGCATGACCTTTAATGCTAAAGCT
This sequence comes from Jaltomata sinuosa, assembly GCA_003996215.1. Classification (NCBI taxonomy): domain Eukaryota; kingdom Viridiplantae; phylum Streptophyta; class Magnoliopsida; order Solanales; family Solanaceae; genus Jaltomata; species Jaltomata sinuosa. Next base: position 105,022 of record QJPP01001331.1, on the reverse strand, counting down.
TTTATAGCCTTTATAACATCGTTATTTGACTTGTGGTCTTATAGTATTGAGCTTTGATCCACAACATGATATAGCGACTATTAGCAGCACTCTATTCCTTACCTAGCAGCCTAGAAAAGCATGTTATAATTACATTGAGGTCACCTGTGATTACATGATATTATTGTATTATTTTTATCGTCTTGTTGCCGCATATGAGATTGTTTTAGCCTCAGCAGACACTAACACTGCAGAGTTTTAGAGCCTACATTCTAGTTACTATTACCATTCCCTCGGGCTGGGCAGACTATACCTATAGGACGGGCAGGTTGTACCTACGGGGAAGTAGTTACATTACATTATTGTACCTTCGGGCCGGGTAGACCATGCCTATGGGTTGGGCAGACTGTACCTATGGGATGGACAGGTTGTACCTATAGGGCAGCATATCTATGGTACCACAGAGCCTCAGAGTTTTAGTGATTCATGACATATGTACAGTCAGATAGTTCATATCAGATTATCACTGGGGTCTAGGTAAGAGGGCCAGTATGGGTATTTAGCGACTGTTTGCGCCTTCTAAGACTTATGGCAATTGTATGTTGTTTGTACATACCGAGCTTATAGGGGCCAGGTAAGGTTATTGTTTGCTATGTGCTTTAGATGGTATCTTATTTCATGAAGTTAAGTTATTGTACTTCTGTTTTACTCCTGACCTTTTTGTTCAGTCCTTATACTTCAGTTTCAGCTTTCAGTTTTCTATACATGCTCGGTAAATTATTTTGTACTGATGCCCCATTTCCTGGGGCTTCTGAGCGACCACCAGATAGACTTGTCGGGTAGCATAGCCGAGCTTTCAGCGGGTTGGTTGACTCATTTCCTTTCAGGGATCGCCAGAGTCTCAGAGGTTTGCCTTTTTTCTATTTATAGTTTTTGGGTAGGTTGGGGCCCTATCTCACCAAGTATTATATTCACATAGGCTTGCAGACTAGTCAGTTGGGGTGTATAGATACGATGGTGGCCATTTTGGCCTTGTATGTTTATTAGTTATAGCTTGTTAGCGAATTGGGCCTTGTTGTTGTTTTGTTAGTAGTTTAGTGGCTCATTGGCCTAGTTTACATTGCATATACATGTTTTCTAGAGATCATAGTGGCCTTGATAGCCTGCATAGTGTTTATGCTATCCTAGATATGATGGCTGCCCAAGAAGGACGTATGTGCTACCTGCTTATTGCTTTACAAGAACTTATAGGAGTAACTGTTTTCTTTCTAGAGCTATTGACAGGGGCCTTGCCGCCCGAGGGCTGATTTTTAAGATGAGATATACTTTTTTGTTTTCTTTATTGTGTGTGGCTGCTATGTGCCATTGGCAAATAGTTTAGCAGGTTTGTTTTGGCCTAAGTTTTTGCATTAGGTGCTAGTTGTGCCCCCCGAGTTTGAGGGGTGACATCGGTCCAATGTGAGTCATTATGCTGAAGATGAAAAAGTGAGATACCCACCAAAATATGGAGAAGGTTGGTTGGCCCCTGATGGACCCCCAGTGAACACCTGCATCACTGACTGAATAGGGTGTGCAGAATACACATGTGTACTCTAACCCCTAGAATAAGAACCACTAAAGTTGCCCCTGTCCAGGACTTCCTTACTGCTACCTTTTCCTGACTTTCCTGCTTCACACCCTCAACAATCTTTACAAACTCAATCACCTTTTAGAAGGACTTGCTAGAGGATACCATTTGTAGAGATGTGAAGACGTGTGTCCAACCCTTTAACAAATTAGAAAATTTATTACTCCTCAGTATTTATCAAGTGTAGTGAATAGCGGGACAACTAATGGAATCGAGTCTCATAGGCTGCAACTGATGAACTCCCCTGCTCGATACTAGAGAACTCATATCTCTTTTTATCCCTCTGAGTATGTCAAACATACTACTCCAAAAACACTGAATAAATCTGAAACCAAGTCAGAAGAGGTGACCCAGCAACCCTACAGTCCACATAGGCTCTCCACCATATCTTAGCATCACCCTGAAGCTGGAAGATGTAACAACCTGTTATGTTATTATTAAAAGATAAATCACTATAGGTACGGGTTGCGAACACTTCCAAATATGCCATATCAAATTAGCATGGGGTGACACGACAAAAAAAATTGAAATTTGAAATTTTGGGTCAGGCTGATGTCATCCCACTATAGAGGGAATTTTCTTGCTATAGTGGTGTCTTGGTAGCAGCCGGTAGGCTACTATAGCGGGATGACGGGACCAGTAACCTAGAATGGGTTTTATATTTTTATTTTCTCCTCTTCAGTTGCAAAAAGGACAAGATTTGCTCTAAAAAACCTTCTAGGGTACCTTATGGCCTGGTATAATAGAGAGAAGGGATTCTGCATTAATGGGGTAAAACTCATGAAGTTTATGCCGATTTCACACTAGGATTCTCTTCACAGAGTTAAAGTTTGCGTTCAGACCTCTATAGCAGCTGCTTGGCATTCATGTAGGCTAGGTTTAACTGAGTAGTTTAGACCAAGGTTAAAAATCACGTACATAACATAGATTGACAGGAGATTTCATGCTTAGACCTTTGGGCACGGTGTTTGGATGGATAAAATATATAAAAACCACGTTATTGAGGTGGGAAATTATTGTTATATGGTGATGTTAAAATTATACATGGTTTTATGTGTTATATTATTGTGGTTCATCCTCGGATACTGGGGCAGGGTTTGGATCCTAGTAATGACTCGAATGTAAGGGTTGCTAGACAATAGCGAAATTCCCGATCTTGGTGCAAATAAAAAGAAGGATGAATTTAGTGAATGGACCTATGTATGATTAACTCGAGTTGACCAAGTACTTGGATGGTTGTCTATTGTTTCAATGCATGCTTAAGGAAGGTAATTGTTAAATGATATATTAAGTGTTAATCACATATGATGAGGTTATATTAAAGACTTGTTGATTGTATAAGTATGATTGCTTATTCTCATTGTGGTTGTGATTATTGTGATATATGTTAATGATTGCTTATTCTCATTGTGGTTGTGATTATTGTGATATCTGTTATTATTATGAAATATACCGATACTTGGACATCTTCACAGGATTGGACATTGGTTGGCTCGAGTACCATGCCGGTATAATATCTATGATACATTGGTTGGCTCGGGTACCACGCTGATATAGTACATGGACAAGAGCTCATCCCCTGCAGGTCATGACTAGTGAGCCATCATAAGACTCTTAGCATGTGTGTACAAGTTTACTTAGGATTCATATATGTTGGTTCCTTGTTGAACTAGGCTTATCTGTTAACTTGATATTTCTATATGTTGGATCCTTATGTGAACCGGGCTTACCTATTTACTTGATATCCATATATGTTGGTTCCTTGTTTGAAATGGGCTTATTTGTTTACTTGATATTCATATATATTGGTTTCTTGTCTGAACTGGGCTTATCTATTTACTTGATATCCATATATGTTGGTTCCTTATGTGAATCGGGCTTATCTGTTTACTTGATATTCATATATGTTAGTTTCTTATGTGAACCAGGCTTATCTGTTACTTGATATTCATATATATTTAATGCTTGTGTGAACCGGGATAAGTTGTTGCTTGATATTCAAATGTGTTGGTTCTTTGTGTGAACTGGCCTTGACTATTTACCTGACTATGTGCTTATGTTCTAAGGGTGGGTTCGTTATTTACATTGGAATACTTGTAAGTTACTATGGTTGTTGTCTTAGGTATCCTTGGGAGGTCCAGGTCAAATGTACAATATGACTTAATTCCATGTTATCCATTACTGGTATGGTTGGTATGATGTGTAAGTTATCATGCGGAGTCATGGTTGTTGAATTTGAATACTGATTGATGGTTAAGATTGTTGACTTACGGTCTGTGGGAGTGGTATGTCAACTTGATACAATGTGTACGCTAGTTTAGTGGCAGGATCGACAAACTTTTGGAAATGTTATGGTGGATAGACTTGGATGAGTCTAAAGATGTAGGTTGTCAAGGTATGACTGGGTTAGCAGAGCAGGGCTTCTTTCTGAATTGCTTAAATTGGCGAGAGGTCAAGGGTAAGAAAGTTTGGGGATTGAATACATAGAGCTCATAGGTAGTTTAGTGGAAGAGGTTGGATATTATAATGAAGAAGGTTTGCTCTTCAAGGATAAAACTGGTAGTAGGTCAAGGTTTTAAGAAATCATTAAATAAAAGACCTCTGGCTAAATAACCCTCTAGTTGTATGTTTTCCTTTGGATATTTACGTGATGTTATATGATTTGATTTGGATCAATCAATGATGCTTACCAGTATGCATTTGTCACGACCCAATTTCTCGGTCATGATGGCACCTACAACCCCCGGTAGGTGAACCAATCCCCGTAGCCCAGAACAGTTAGCAATGGGCTACTATCTAACAAATAAGGGAACAAGACGAAGAGAACAGATAAAAGGAATATAAATATATATATATGCGGAAACTAAACTAAACCCCAAGACCTGGTATCATAGTACAAAGCCCAACTACATACATTGAGTGCAAATAAACCAAAACTACATATACAGATGTCTCTGAATGGTAATAGAGTACATGAAGCAAAAGATAAACTAAAGCTAAGCTCCGATCGCCAAGAGCTCACCCTCAGTCTGAAGTAGTCCCCAACAGATCTCCAAGCACGAATCACAGCGATCTAACGGTGATAGCCCACGCTAGGATCTGCACCCAAAGATGCAGGGGGGTAGGGGTGAGCACCAAATGCGAAGAATAAAGTACCCAGTAGGTATCATAGGCCGACTGGGCACACATAAGATAAAAGCGTAATAATAGACAGAATAGAAGCAAGCAGTCACAGAAATCAATGAAAGGTACACAGGAACTAGCCCAGAGGGAAATCAACAGAACCACATGTGAGGCTAGTAAGCAGAATATACACACCATAGGCACAGGTGAAAGTAAGAAACAACGCACCTGGGGCCCTTGCAACAACAGTGTATACAAAATAAGTTTACGAAATGGACGGTATACCGGTAACCTCAAGTGTAGGAATAAGAGAGAAAGAGTAATAATAGGCATGCTCAGAGACATGAATCAAGCCCAACTAACCATATTAATCTCACACCCAGCAACTAACAGTCTAGCAGTAACCAATTTCATAATTAACCGTAACAGGGAATAATTCTACAAGTAAATAGAAAGAGCCTACCTACAGTCCCTCGGCCGCCCATACAACCGAGGAACACAAACAAGTGAAAACAAACCCTCCGGCATCCCATACTACCGGAGCGTACAATCAGCAAATAGCAAACAAGGGTGGAGCCTCAAACAATGAATGATATGATGCATGAAGATCTCAAGTGCCATGGTATCTCTGTATGTACCTCCTCCAGCGCCGATCCGGCCCAGCAGGTAGGTTCCATGGAAGGACACTGCCCGTATACCTCTACTCCACCGTATACCCTCCTCCGGCACACGCAGCCCGTAGCCCCTGGCCCGGATGGCAAGGTCCATGGAGGTCCCAGACCCCATACTAAAACTCAGTATCAGAACATGTCGTCCGGAAGCAAGTCCGGTATCAGGATAGAGACCCAGTCTCGAATATGCAATGCCAGACCCTGTCCAGGACTAAAGTAGTAGGAAAATGTGTCTCAAAAACCCCTCCAAGGGTGCCCGGGCATAACCGGGTCTAAACAGTAAAAAGCCCTCTCAGGTGCTCGGTTCGACCGAGGCTAAAAATCATCTCAAGTAGCAAGAAAACTCAACTAGCACTCCGGCCCTGCCGAGTCTAGCGTTAATCATAAAACTGGTGATTTAAATCATAATTTTACTTTCTTTTACCCAAGAATATTCACAAGTTTAAATCAAACCCCATTTTCCAAATTTTTATTTCCATCAAAAACGGGCCCCCCGGGCCATGCAAGGTTTAGAAAACAGTGCCAGTAGGCCCGAAGCCAAAACCACAGTAAAACATGGGTAAAACCTCTTTATATGCATGGAAATGGTATGATCACACACAATAGCTGCCCCGCAGCTCACAATCAACCTATCGACCTTGCACAGGCCCACAGCTACTCAGCAAGCATAACCAGCCTAGAAGGATAATTCTATGCCCGGGACTCGCGGACATTCCCAAAATCCCACCTTCTATGTTCCAGAGTCAACAAGGCCTCACAGGACCACAAGAGTAAATAAAATATATCGGCAAATACTACAAGCAACGGAGGAACAAAAGTAGGCGGACATGAATAAAGCGGTCGAGGTCTGTGGTACTAACCTAATAAACCAACCCAAGGATGCCCATTAATATAATTTTATTCTATATATGCGGAGTCTAGGGAAAATAAACCGTAACCTACCTGTCGTCCGATGACAAGCTTGAATCTCTCCGAAAAACTCCAAAATGAAATCACACTCGAACTCGGGCTTGAATAACTTGAAGTAGATGATTGATTTTCTTTCGGAGATTAAATAAAACGTGAAAACATTTTCTTCCCATCAAAACTTTTTAACAATCTGTAAGTATATATCTGCATATGCACAAAGAATGCGTACAGGAGCTATCCCTTTTGCTAAAGGGCAAAATATACATATGTATATGTACTGCCAACCAATAGTACATTAGGCAGCCACCTCTCACCCTTAGCTTGCTGGCCACTTCCTCCACCTCCACATGGAATGGAGGTGGCAACCCATATATTCACTTCCCAATATATATCTACTCGGGTATTGCATAAATTCGTGGTAAAATAAATATAATATTTTAAATATACCATAATTCATAGAAAATTATTTCAAACAAAACCTACTATATTATTATAATAATTTTCAATATAATTAAATTTACTATCTCCATTAAAATATTACGGTGTATAAAAACCTTATAAAATAAATACATATACAATTATCTCGTAACAAAATATTTTTCATAAACCTTTAAAATATTTTGAAAAGGTAATAATAATGTAATTTTCTACCACATTCAACTTTTAAATTAAATATTTTCAAGTACGCACGATTTCGATACTCAAGAATTCTCTCGGGATCCTCCCTTATGTTTTATCACTGTTTTGGAACTGAAATGGCATTTTAAAACGTGAAGTTGAGGCTTAAATCGACTTTAACCCGACCCGATTCGCGACCCGATTTGCAACCCGTTTTCTGCCAGATAATCCGCGGTAAAACAGTCATAATTTTTTAGTCCGAGATAAGTTGGACGTGAGGTTTTGTGCGTTGAAAACTAGACTCGTAGACCTTCGATTTGGTATTTCGGGGGAGTTCTAACTCTTTATATATTGGAAGAAAAGCCCAGAGACATTTTACCCAAAGTTCAGAAAATTTATTAAAAAAACTTACGATAACTTTTGCCGACTTGCTTGACTTCAAAACTTATACGTGGAAATGACCGGAAGGGTCATTAAACCATAATTCAAAAACATTCTTTTCTTTCTAAATTCATACTTGAAGAATTAGGCATGCAATTTCATAAATTCATAAAGGCCATGATATCTAATCATGCCAAGTTTCTCTTGAAAACATGTAATTCATAGGTTCATGCTATAAATCAAATTTCATGCTTGGGCATTTAAAACCAATAAGAGAATCATACTTAAATCATGATTAATCAAGAGGAAACCACAAATTTAAACATAGAAACTGTTTTCATAAACTTTCCCCATTTTAGAGCAAAACCCTAGTTTCATGAGTTCATAGATCAAAATAAGAATTGGCCTTAAAATCATGAATAAGAAATCACTCATAAAAACTCATGCAAAATCATACAATTTAGAGTTATAATCCATAGAAGAATCATGAGGAAACAATTTTATAAGGACCCATAAGAATTGAGTAAGAACCCTAGCTTAGAAATCCATAAGTTCAATTTAGAAGATTGAGGTTTTGGGCATAAGGGTGAAGGAATCCCTTATTGAATACCCACATACCTTAGGTGAAGATAACCCACTTCAATGGAAAAGACTTAGGAGACTTGACTTGGAGCTTGGAGACCTTGAGTGGATCCCTTGCTATGGAGCTTGAAACTCTATCTTGAAGCTTGAGAGGATGAAACTCTTTTTCTTTCCTCTCTTGAAACTTGTTTGGAAGAATGGGAGATAACTTATGCCAAGTGGGAATAAAAACCCTTCTAAATAGGCTTAAAATGACCTAGTATAGGAGTTAAAAGAGTAGAAAATTACTAAAATACCCCTGGACTTAAGCTTGGAAAAACTGATAAAATGACTCGGCTTCAGGGATTACGGGTCAGTGTATGGACCGTCAAAGTGAATGACGGACCGTCAAAGTGAATGACAGACCATCATTTGATACGTGATTTTAGAAATCACGTTTGAGAGTCTACTGGAACTCCATTCCACGAGTTACAGTATGGTCCGTCGTTTAAAATGACGACCCGTCAAGTCACTCGTGGAATCTAGGGAAGAAAAGATAATTTTTGACAAACCATGGGTCAATCTACGGACCGTGGTTTCGATCTACGGGCCGTCAACCAACCATTGGTTTTAAAAATTAAAATTTCAGTGTTCAGTTCAGCAATCACGGTTCAAAGTATGGACCCGTCGTTCAAAGTACGGACCTGTCATTCGATACGTCATCACTGACAGCACTGCAATAAACTGCCCATAACTTTTTACTCCAGACTCAGATTAATAAGAGGTTGATGGCGTTGGAAAGATAATTTGAATACCTTTAATTTGGTAGGTACTAGGCCACCTTACTCTTTATATTTTAGGAGAAAGTATTGTTTGAATTTTACCCTAGTTTAGTCTTATAAGGAAACTCATTTGGTTGAGGTGCTTTCAGCTTATCTAGGTTATAAGTGTCTCTTATGAACATGATTCGCATCCAAAGCACCCACCACACTAGGAAAATTATTATTAGACTCATGGAAAAAGGTTCGTGTATTATCTGAGGATTTCTGGGGTGTTACAACATTAGTCCTGGACAGGGTCTAGGCATGCATATTCGAGACTGGGTCTCTATCTTGAACCTGGACTTGATTTCGAGTGACATATTTTGATACTGAGTTTTAGTTTGGGGTCCGGGACCTCCATGGTTCTTGACATTTTTGTCCTGGGGCTTTGGGCTGCGTGTGCCGGAGGGAGGGTATACAGTGGAGTAGAGGTATACGGGTAGTGTCCGTCCATGGAACCTACCTGCTGGGCCCGATCGGCATCAGATGAGTTACATATAGAGTTTATATTCCACCATAAGGTTATCATGCATCATATCATTCAGTGTTTGAGGTTCCACCCTTATTTGCTATTTGTTGAGTGTACGCCCCGGTTGTATGGGCGGCCGGAGGGTTTTGTCTTCACTTGTTTGCGTTCCTCAGTTGTATGGCTGGCCGGAGAACTGTAGGTAGACTCTTGTAACTTTATCACGATACTATACCCTGTCACTATTATGATTTGATATTATGTACTGCAATGTTGTTATTCCTAGTTTGAGATTGATATGATTAGTTTGGTTGTTGATTCCTGTTTTCCGAGCATGTACATCTTACTCTTCTCTCCCAGTCCTTATACTTTATTTGTCATAATTTTGGCTGTCGTAGCAATGATTAAAGCACAACAAGAAAATTTATCCAAAGCAATCGACACAATAAAAACACCAACGATGAACCAATTTGATGAGGGGACAACATCGGATCATTATCCAAATTGAAAGATTTATATATAATCACACATATATATATATTCTAGGTCATCTATTTATATGCAAGCATGACTCATGATGCCAATTCTTAGAAAACATATGCACAACAGAAGTATTCCCATAACATACTGCTTACATAAATAATAGATAACACATATGTATATACTAGAATACATACGATAATGTTAGAACACATAAACTTGCTGAAATTTAATTGGATTAATAGTATATATCCCAATAATAAAACAAAGACCCCCTTGTTCTTTAGGAAAACATACTTCTGACCATGCTACCCAATGTTTATTCCTTCTTTCCTCTTTAAAATTACATAAGAACCTTGCATAAACTCTATAAAGGTCAAGAATTAAACATTTAGAAGGAATAATAACAGATAATCAATAAATAGGGATGCTTTGCAACACACTATTTATCAAAACTACTTTACCCCCAAAGGAAAGTAATCTACCAGTTCAAGCTTGTAGTTTATTCTGCACTTTCTTCACTAATTCAGTAAAGTGAACTTTCTTTATCTTAGCATACCCAATGGGGCATCCAAGATATATTAAAGGAAACTTACCCTTACTAAAACCAGTAACATCATCCAGCTCCTAAATAATTGAGTGAGTAGTCTTATCGAATACAAAGAAAGTGTTTTTTCTTTGTTAGTTTTTTTGGCATGAATTTCTCTCAAATTCTTGTAGTATCTCCATGACCAGTTGTAAATTCTTCTTTTCAGTAGCACAAAAGATGATGATATCATCAACATATGCTAAGTGATTGATATTATCACTCCATTTAGGCATTCCAAAACTCTTAAATTCCTTGTTACAGAATAACTTGTTTAAAGCTTTATAAAGTACCTCAGCAGCTACAATAAATACAGCAGGGGATATGGGGTCCCCTTGCTTCACACCTCTTGTATAATATAAAAAACCATGAGCATGTCCATTTATGAGTACTGAATACCAATTGTTAGATATTAACCACCATATCTTGTCAACTAGCAGATTATCAAACCCCATAGCTTCCAAATCATTCATCAATTATTTCCAGTCAACCCTATCATAAGCTTTTTCCATATACAGCTTTATAACCACATTGATAGGCTTCCCATCTTCTTAATATCAATAATGATTTCTTGTGCCAAAAGCACATTTTCAGTAATACTTCCACCTTTCACAAATCCATATTGGTTTTGTGAAATCATTTTAGGAAGTAGCTTCTCCAGTCTGTCATGAATAACTCTGAAAATTACTTTGTTCAATATATTCTTAGACTAATTAGTTTCAAATCAGAAAAAAGTTTGAATTGTTTCCTTTTTGGGCAGCAAAACCAAATTAGTGTGGGTTATTGATTTAGGCAAAGTACATCCTTAAAAAATGTCAATTACTACATCAATAAAATCCTTTCCCACTATGCTCCATCAAGATTGATAAAAATGCCTTGTAAAACCATCAGGCCCACTATAACTATCCCTATTAAGCTCAAAGACCACCTTTTAAATTTCATCTTCTTATTGAGAAAAGTTCAACATGATATACTCTTAATCATTAACAATAGCATGAATCTAATTCAATAAAGTTAATTCTATAATGTCAGGGTTACTAGTAAACTGCTCCTAAAAAAGGCAATAGCCTCAGTAGCCACTGCATCTTCACCTTCTGCCCAGTCATCTTCCCTTTTAGTAATTCTATGGATTTTCAACCTTTTTCTTCTTCCAATTACTAAGCTATGAAAAAACATAGTATTCCTATCACCATCAGAGAACCAGTAGATACCTACCTTTTATCTCCAACACTCTTTTTTATAATGAAGATACTTTTTTACTCAGCTTGAGCTCTCTGTAAAACCATTCTATTGTCAGCAGATGGATGAGTTTCATAAAGGTCTTCTTTAATCCTCACAATTTCCTCCATGATAATTAGATGTTTAAAAATATCCCCAGACATTTTCCCACTCCATTGTGCTAGAGAAAATTTAGTGTTTTTCATCTTCTGCTTCAAGCAAATAAACAAATCCTCAGAACCAACATCTCTCTAACTGTCTCTCACTATTTGAGTAAAGTATTCAGCTTCAATATATAATTTCAAGAATATAAAAGGCCTGACAAAGTGTTGAGCTTGTCCACCACATGTTAAAAACAAGGGATCATGGTCAAAACCTGTTCTAACTAAGTGTTCCATTTCTACATTCCCAAATATACCTAACTATTCCTGATTCATTAACACTCTATCAGGCCTTTTAAAAATACAATCCTCAGCAACTCTTCGATTCCACCAAGTAAATGGACTTCCTTTAAATTTAATATCAAAGAGATAACAAGAATTAATAAAAAAGGCAATGTCTTCATATTTTTTTGGATAAATAGGCAAGCCACCAATCATTTCCTCCTCATTTAAAATAACATTGAAGTCACCTCCTATAATCTAAGGCAGCATCATATTATGGCTCAACAGGTAAATATCATTACACAAACTCCTTCTCTCAAAGGCATCACATTTTGCATAAATAACAGTAGTAATGATTTTCCTTTCATCTACAAAAGTAATCTGAATATTCAAGTATTGGTCTGAATCAAATAGCACTGTGACTTAGATATAATCCTATACAAAAACACAAATATTTCCACTTTGATATTATAGTTGGCATACTGCATGCCTAACCTCCTCTTATACTTTTTAGTATGACAAGCCTCTTTAAAAGGATCCATCAAACAAATTAGAAAAAAATATGGTGTCTGTGTAACATTTGAACCCTATTAAAAGCACATTTAGTTCTTACCATCCTAATATTCCAAAATAAAGATTTGTAACTCATTTGGGAATTGATTGTACCCCTCTTTTAGGAACCATTTTGTTAGGCCTACTACAGTCATATTTAGTCATTATTTTCTTTCCTTTAGTTTGTGTTGTTGGAGATATCCCTAATTCTTTTAACATTTGCTTCAATTTACCCTGATTCTCCTTTTCTTCATGGTCTTCTGTTACATATTTATTTTCTATGCTTGTGTTATTTAATGTCATTGTTGATTCTTGAATTTGATGGGAAACTAACTCATGAACGATTTTGTTTTGTGAGACTTGATTAGTTGGAACAATAGCCTGATCATCCATCCTGCCTACACACACCTCCTTACAACTATATGGATCTTGTACTTGTTCACCAGTAACACTTTCTTTGTAAGTAACCTGTAGAGCTATTGATACCCTTGGCTAATCCTTACCATCTATTATGTTCTCTGATCTTGAAGCATTAATTTGCAAAGGATGAGGATACTTTGCAGCTGGAAGATCCTGCAGAAGCTGCTGAAGCTACTGAGAGTCTGCATTTAAGAAAATTAATTCCATCCTAACCTCTCCCCTCTCTTCAAAGCTAACAATCTCTTTACAATCATGCTGCCTATCATACTGGTTTGAGATTTCTCTTGCAAGTCTGTTTGTTATTTCTCTTTCATGCCTCTTGTGTTATTATTGTCAGATACCAACTGTTATTGGTATTCCCCCTTTACCCATATCATCAGTAGTTTTTTTTTGGAGCATTCCTTATGTCACATATTTGCATGATATCTTTCTATAATTGTTCAACAAATTCTTGCTCTCCCTCATTTTCTTGTTCTGCTTCAACTCTATCACCCCACTTTGTATTATGAAAATCCTTTTGCACCGATTACTTTGTACCATTGTTATGTTATTTACCTCTATGTGAATCAGTAATAGATACATTATGATTATATATGTTCCCCTTTGCTAGATTATTTGACTCCTCCTATAGTGACTCAAACTTATTTGATGTGATAATTTTCTCCTTTGTTGGACTTGTTACTAACATGTCTTTCCTCTCTTCTGAGATTTATGACCATCTTTAACAATTGACCAAGCATCATGATCACCTACCACTTTGCCAGTGGACAATACCCTCGGAGGGAATTGGTTATAATAGCCAACTATGAAGCATCTACAGAATCCCTTCTATGTTCACTCTATTCACTTTCACCATTATTATAATGTTTTCTCAAGTTGGGGTTCAGACTCCTACACCCCTCGTTATTATGCCCTTTTAATTTACACACCTTGCAATATTTTTGGAGCGCATCATATTAAATCTTAACATTAGTCGTGCATTTTGCTCTTGTAGATTCATCTACTATGATCATACGTACAAACTTTGGAAAATCTGCAGCAAGGTTTGCCTGCACCTTAACTCTTGCGTAGTTGGGCCTGGTTTTGTGAATTATGGTAGTTATACATGTGAAGGGGTTTCCTAACGGCAGATGCCAATATGAAAAAAGACTTCATAACAAAATATGTGGGTTGTAATTTAGGGAAAGAAACCCATGTCATGGCCTGTGTAGTTTCTTCATCAACCTTAAAACTTGAATCATAGATGAGCGGCCTGATTGGAAATGACACACCATCCTTACACTTGACATAGTACATATTTGTTACGACCCGATTTATCGGGTCATGATGGCACCTACAACCCCCCAGTAGGCGTATCAATTCCCGTAGCCTGAAATGGTTAGTAATAGGCTACTACCTAATAAAAATGCACAATAAGCAGAAATAAGCGGAAGCAGAATATAAAGGGTAGACAAAGCGGGAGAAAAACCCGAATATATACATAAAGTAAACTACACCAACCCCAAGACTTGGTATCCATAGTAGAAAAGCTTTTAATAGAATACAAATAATAGAAGTAACAAAACACAATATAAATTTGTCTTTGAAAGTACAAGAAGCAATCGTACAAAAGATGAGATATGGTCAAGCCCTGACCCTCAAGCGCTTATCCTAGCCTCGAATGTCCAAAAGCTTCACAAGTCTCCAACATGATCAATGATGAAAGCTCAACTAATATCTGCACCAGAAAGATGCAGAAGTGTAGTGTGAGCACCAAAACAATGGGTATTCAGTAGGCATCATCGGCCGACTGAGCGCATATAGGATATAAAAACAGTAATAAGTAGAACACAATAAAGCAGTCACAGAAGCAAGAAAGAAGCGCAAGGAACAAGCACAAGGAGCAATCAACCAAGAGTTACAAGTATACATGCTAGCACAAACATATACATAACACAAAAATATAGGTGTAAGGAAGAAGAATGCACCTGGAATCCTTGCGATAATAGTATATAAAGAAGAGAGAGTCAAGAACACGGCGGTATATCGGTAACCTCAAGTAAAGGGAAAAGAAGGAAAGCAGTCTAGCACACTCAAGATGGAATCAACAAGCATAAGAAAATCATAAACCAATCCAACATCAAGATAGCATAAACAGGAATCCACCTCACAAGTACAACCCTAGGGTGAAATAACTAACCCACGATAATCGAGAAATACTAATCAAATCCTGATAAGAATGGATCCAGAAACTCACAATCTGCTCAGAAGGCCACACAAAAGTGCCTCAATAAGATAGGACTCCCTAGCCCTCTTAATAATCAAAATCCCACAATCGGATCCTCAATAAGCTAATAACTGCTAAATCACCAAGAAACAAGAACCATAACCAGCTCTATAAAGTGACAAGAGTAATCTTAACTACCTACAGTCCCAACGGCCACCCATACAACCAAGGAATTCAATCAAGTGAAAACAAACCCTCTGGCCGCCCATACAACCGTAGCGTACACTAAACACACAGCAAAAAAGGGTGAAATCTGAGTGAAATATGCATGATGATGATAATGATGGAATTGGTAATAGTAACCCTATATGCACCTCACCTCGGTAGTTCGATAGGAGAACCCATGGTGGGTCATACCCGCTATACACCATCCGACACCATATACCCCTAATCCAGCATGCTCGGCCCCTTAGGCCAAGTCCTAGAATGACAGGGCCCATGGAGGTCCCTGACCACATACAGTAACAAACACAAAATCTCAGAGAACTAGAACCTCGAAGTACATGCCCAGAATTGAACTAGGTCTAAAATAATAGTAGTAATCTCAAAAGACCCTCTCAAAGGGTACCCAAAATATACACCGGTCTAAATCATTGATAAAAGTCTCAAAACCCCTCTCAAAGGGTGCCCAGAGCAAATCCAGGTCTAAATCAGTAAGAAATCAGGTCTACTGCTCTGCCTAGCAGAGCCTACTATCAGTAGGAAATCTAGTCAAGTGCTCTACCCAGCAGAGCGTAGTATCAGTAGGAAATCAGGTCAAGTACTCTGCACATCAGAGCCTAGTATGAGTAGGAAATCAGTGTGAAATCATCCAAAATCTCATGTCATCGCTAGATTATACAAAAAACAGGCCCCCTAGACCATGCAAGTTTAGGAAAAACTACCTATAGTGTCTCGCAGCAGAAACCAAAGTAAAACATGCAGGGAAAACCTTTTTCATGGATAATATGCTCACACACAAATATAAATTAGCCCAACTACTCACAAATATTCCTACCGGCCCTGCACAGGCTCCACATCTACTCAACAAACATAACCAGCCTAAAAGGATATCTTTATGTTTGGGACTGTGGACATTCCCAAGTAACCCACAATTTATGCCCCAGAGTCAATCCAAGGCTGCACAAGACCACAAGTGTAATATGCGATACTACGCGAATACTACAAATAACGTTTAAAATAAGCAGATAGAAAGGCGGACAAGGTCTGGGGTACCAACCTAAAACAACCCACCCAAGGATGCTAATTAATGCAGTTATAGCCTATATCGCAGTGTCTAGGTAGGGAAAGCCATAACCTACCTGTCGTCCGACGACTAGCTATGAGGACGACATAGTCTAAGCTCGAACTGCTGCAGGAAACTCCAATTTGCAAAACCACTATCAACACAATAATCTACACATTAAAATGAGACTAACAATACCCATAATGACATAAACATATCCAGGTCAAAATTCAGGTCAGAAATGGGCTTTTGGGCCCCAGAACCTGAAACCAGAGACGAAAAACACCAAAGTGTTCCTTACCATCCCAGAAGCACATTCTCAAAATTTGAGCGGAAACGGACCAAAGGAAGGGGGTCAAAACAACCCCAACAACTCAAGAACAAACTAGAATTAAAAGGAGAATTTATGGAACTTAAAGGTTAGAACTTATGAATTTAAGGTGAGAAATTGACCACGGACCATAAAATAATCACCCCAACACCTTGGAATAAGCCCACAAAAAAATTGGGAGCTTGGAGCTTAAGAACAATGGAGGAAATGGTTTATGGGTGAAGAAATGAAGAAGAAGGTATATATACAGACATGGATTTGTTCATCGCTATCGCAAAGAAAAACCTTCGAGATCACGATGAACAAACTTCCAACTCATTGCGATTGCAAGGGTCAGCCTTCGAGATCGTGATGAACAAAAGAGCATGGCCTTTATTGCCATTGCAAGAAAACCCTTCGAGATTGTGATGACAAAGGAATTCCTTCATCACTATCGCAAAGAACCCTTCGAGATCGCAATGACCAAGGAATTCCTTTATCATTATCGCGAAGAACCCTTTGAGATCGCGATGAAAAAGTTTTAGCCATACCAGCAATAGAAAACTAACAGTGCTAAAAACTTCTACGGGGCATTTTGGGCACAGTAGGAACCCGGTACACAAAAATCAATAGTGCTATTAGAGTTGAAATAACCTTTCGAACTCAATGAAATTGATAAAACTTCCATTCGAGGTCGTTTTGGAAGAATGTTGACCCAAGTAAACACTAGCTAACGCCAACCAAACATCTGAAATGAGCCCAGGTCACCCGGGACTTGAACCAACAAACTACCTAACACAAACTCAGTATTTCGGAGCTAACAACGCTGACGGAATTTCTATCCGAGGTCGTCTTCTCCGAATATTGACCAAAGTCAACCAAAGAAGCCCAATTAGCCTAAAAATGCAGAACAAGAGAGAATTCCAAGCTGAAAAGCTCTTGGATCCTGACCAAAGGTCTCACTAGACCAAATTCCATGCTCGAGATCTAACGAACCTGTCGGAACTTAATTCCGAGCATGTTCACCTAAAATATTGACTTAACTCAATGATTTCAAAAGCTTAAAGCTCTAAAATAAGGAACAAACAAAAAGACCAAACAAATGGCTAGGGCACTAAACTACCAGTCCTAGCAACCCATAAATGACTGGTGGCAACTATAAGCAAGTTCTAACATTGCAAGAAAGGCGAAGACACGTAAATGAATGAAAGGGTCATTACAATATTTTTATACATTATATTAACGAAATCCTCTAGAACAACACAACAAATTAATATATTTATGTATCTCTATAAACCTTTTTTGCAGTCACATTTAATTCCACACTATGAGCGAATATTTTTCCTTAGATCATCCAGTTCAGGCCATCCTTGAACAAATTTTCCAACTATTGCATACTGCAAAAGTTCCAATTTTTTTATCCTTGTAACCTCAACCTCCGTCCATTCTACAATAGGCACTCCATTTTCGTATGTGTCTGATTTAAATGGAATAGGTTAAACATCATTTGGGACCATAAATTTTGAATCTAAAACCTTTGAGTTAAACACCTTGACATAAAACAAGGGGTTTAGTACAGAGCTCTGGAGTTTTATTAGAAGAAGGTAATGAAGAAGTTGATTCTACTAAATATGGGAATTTAGAAAGAGAGTGTGGAGTTGGACCAGCTAGCAATGATGGTTGGCCAAAGACTGTATCGACCATTAGGGTGTTGGTGAATATATGGGTTGCATAGGGAGATTTTTCCTTCTTATTCCATATATTGCATGTATATTGACTATCGATATTTAAATAAGGGGATTATTAATAACAAGTATCTAACACATGTATTGATGATTTCCTTTATCAACTTTAGGGTGATTTGGTGTTTTTGAAGATTGATTTGAGATTGGGCTATCATCAGTTGAAGATTTGAGCTTTAGATATTCCTCAGATTGATTTTACGACTCGAAATAAAGAGTACGAGTTCCTTGTCATGTCCTTTAGGTTTACTAATTCCTTAGTGGAATTTATAGAGTTGAAGAATTAGGTGTTTAAGAACTACTTGGATTTTATTGTGATTATGTAAATCGATGAGATATTGATCAATTCCAGTAGTAGGGAGGAAATGAATAGGGAGTTTAAGAAACACATGTGGATTGTTCTTCAAATTTTTAAAGATAAGCAGTTGTATTCAAAGTTCTCCAAGTGTGAGTTTTGGCTTTAGTCTGGGTATTCTTGGGGCATGTGGTATCCAAGGATGGGATTAAGGTAGATCCCAAGAAGATTGAGACCATGCGACATTGGTCAAGGCCTACTTCACCTACAAAGATTTAAAGCTTTGTTGGGTTAGCTGGCTACTTCAAGCATTTATAAAAGGGTTCTTTTCTACTTCATCTCCTTTGACCAAGTCAACTTAAAAGAATTGGTTTTTAGTGGTTCAATAAGTCTGACGAGATGTTTCATACCATTAAATATTTGTTGAATTTGGCAACCTTATTGGTAGAGGGTGAGGGATTTATTGTGTATTGTGATGTTTCCAAGATTGGACTTGGGTGTGTATTGATTTAGAAAGGCAAGGTTATTGCATAAGCTTCCAGGCAATTGAAGTGTCACGACCCAATTTCTCAAGTCATGATGGCACCTACAATCCCCAGTAAGCGAACCAATTTCCGTAACCCAGAATGGTTAGTAATGGACTACTACCTAACCAAAACGCACCAGCAAGCAGAAATAAGCGAAAGCAAAACTCGAATATAATTACATAAAGGAAACTACACCAACCCCAAGACTTGGTATCAATAGTACAGAAGCTCCTAATAGGATACAAGTGCTAGTAGTAACAAAATACAACATAAATTGCCTCCGAAAGTACAAGGAGCAACAGTACAACAGATGAGATGTAGACAAGCCCCGACCGTCAGGCGCTCACCCTAGTCTTAAAGATCCAAAAGTTGCACGAGTCTCCAACGTGATCAACGGCGAAAGATCAGCTAATATCTGCACAAAAAAGTGCAGAAGTGTAGTATGAGCACCAAAACCACGGGTACTCAGTAGGTATCATAGGCCGACTGAGCGCATATAAGATATAAAAGTAGTAAGTAACAGATAGCAAGAAAGAAGTCACTGAGGCAATAAGCAAGGCACAAGGAGCAAGCACAGATCATCCATAACCAAGAGCTTAAAGTAACACATGCTAGCACAAAGATACAATTACTTAGAATCACAGGTGAAGGAAATGAGAACACACCTGGAGTCCTTGCACAATAATATAAGTAAGTAGAGAGAGAGTTGAGAAAATGGCGGTATACTGGTAACCTCAAGTAAAAGGAAAAGACAGAGAGCAGTCAAACATACTCAAAATGGAATCAACGAGTATAAGGAAGTCATAACACCAATCCAATCACATGATAGCATAACCAGGGAATCAACTCACAAGTGGAACCCTAGGATGAAATAACTAGGCCACAATAACCGAGAGATACCACTCAACTTCCCACAAGGATAGATCCAGAGTCTCACATTCTGTCAGAAGGCCACACAAAAGTGCCTTAATAAGATAGGACTCTAAAGCCCTCTCAATAATCAAAAATCCCACAACCAAAGCCTCAACAGCCTAGCCATCACTAATCTTTTAAGAACCTGGTGCCAAGACAAGCTCTAAATAAAGACAGGAGTAAATATAGTCTACCTACAGTCCCAACGGCCGCCCACACAACCAAGGAACACAATCAAGTGAAAACAAACCCTCCGGCATCCCATACTACCATAGCGTACACTAAACACACAACAAACAAGGGTGGAATCTAATGCATGATATGATATGATGTGTGAAATAGAACCTCTGTATGTACCTCCTCCAGTGCCAATCAGGCCCAGCATGTAGTTTCCATAGAAGGACTCAGCCTGTATACCTCTACTCCACCGTATACCCTTCCGTCCGGCGCACGCAGCCTGAATCCCCAGGCCTAGAGCAGCAAGGTCCATGGAGGTCCCCGCCCCATACTAAAACTCAGTATCAAGACATGTCATCCGGAAGCAAGTCCGGGATCAAGATAGAGACCCAGTCTCGAATATACATGCCCAGACCCTGTGCAGGACTAAAGTAGTAGAAAATACCTCAAAAACCCCTCCAAGGGTGTCTGGGCATAACCGGGTCTAAAATTATAGTAAATCAAGTCTAGTGCTCCGCCCCGCAGAGACTAGTATCAGTAATAAAATCAAGTCTGGTGCTCTGCCCCACAAAGACTAGTACCAGTAATAAAATCAGTGCGAAAACATCCAAAAATTCCCTTTTGTATCAACAACAGTACCAAAAACGGGCCCCCAGGGCCATTCAAATTTAGGAAAACTGTCAGTAGTGGCTCACAGCCAAAACTGTAGTAAAACATATAGGGGAAAACCTTTTTCATGGATGATATGCTCGCACAGAAATATAAAAGTATCCCAACGGCTCACAATAATTCCTATCAGCCCTGCACATGCCCAATAGCTACTTAGCAGACATAACCAGCCTAAAAGGATAATCTCTATGTCCTGGACTCACGGACACTCCCAAATAGCCCACCATCTATGTTACAGAGTCAATACAAGGCCACACAGGACCACAAAGGTAATATACATTACTATGTGAATACGAAAATCAACGTACAAAATAGACGGACGAAAGGCGGACAAGGTCTGGGGTACCAACCTATAACAACCCATCCAAGGATGCTAATTAATGCAGTTATAGCCTATATACACAGAGTCTAGATAGGGGAAAACCATAACCTACCTGTCATCTGATGACTAGCTGCGGGAACGGCATCGTCCAGACTCGAACAACTCCGGGAAGCTTTGAATCACATAAAACAAATACTTTCAACTGAATCCCCAAAGGCGTCTCTATGAAGCCTGACCAACCAAGGTAATGGAACAATTGCTAGAATCGACAAGGTTGCAAGAACGAGCCATAGCCAATTGATAAGGTGTTAATGTCAGACTCACGACCAGCCAACTCCAAAGCGTAAAAATGAGGCTAATAACAATAACAAATGGCAGCTAAATCCAACAACAATACGTTAACCACATTTCAAAGGAGCGACGAGCTCCCGAGGCACTATTTCAAGGCGTACTTCACATTGTCCAATCCAATCACTATCGTATGCGATCCCAAAAAGAATCGCACACTTTCCCAATCCCTCCAGTACCTTAACACAACCATAACACCACAACAATAACCAAACATAACAAGATAAAGGAGGATCGTAAAATAATACCACTTCGTAGCTCAGAAATCCATAAAATAATACTAGAACATATAATAACGAAGGAGGATCGTCGAGGAGAGATTTCCTTGAAAAAAATATTCAATATTATAGGATTAACAACCTGCCTCCTTGCAGGACCAACAAACATATCCAAATCCAACAAGAAACTACTACAAGTTATCGAAAAATACAACTTTTCGTGACTAGAAGCTTAGAATCTTGATTCAACAAATAGATAAGTGTACGGGATCCATACCTCACCAATATAACTCCATAGCTACTGCCAAATACTCAAAAAACACCTGCTGGATTGCTGCATCAACACCCATGAAGATACGTCATGAAATCGACGGAGAAAACTATACCAAAATGACGAGCTCGCGACGTAGAGCAACTTCCGTTAAACTTTCGAATTGAAAGGATCAAAGTCCATGGATTATTTATGGACTCTCCCTCTGATTTTCTAATAATTTTGGGTGAAAATATGGGTTAAAACGAAGTAGAAATCAGCTTTTATAAGCTGAACCGACTTAGGATGTAGGCCCCACCTTGACGTGTCTGCTTGTGCAGTCTTACGAAAATGTGAATATCTCTCTATTCTGAAGTCGTATGGATAAACGGTTTAGTGCGTTGGAAACTAGACTCGTAGACCTTTGATTTGTTATTTTGGGGGCCCACTAACTTTTTATATATAGGGATAAACACCCCAAGACATTTAACCCAAATTTGAAGAGAATTCCTTAAAGGAATTTACAATAACTTTTTCCGACTTTTGTTTCGCAACTTGCTTGACTTCAAAACTTATCATACGACCATTTTGCCATTACAATACCTCATAACACATCCTTCTTAGTATATTAGACACTATTAGTCTTACCCCAAAGGAACGGGTTACTATAAACCTTCTAAACGGGCGAGGTTTTACACGAGGCATTTCTTTAACTCGAACTTTCGAGTAAGGAATTCCTTTGACATAGAACCTTGGTTTAATTCTTTGATATTACCAAGAATATTGTCGAAAGTCAAAGATTTCCAAAGTTGAAGCTCTAAAATGAGGAACGGCCATAAAGACCAAACAAACAGCCCAGGCACCGAACTACTGGTCCCAACAAGCCATAAATGACTTGGGCCACTACAACTAAGCTCTAATGGTACAAGAAAGGCGAAAACGTGTAAATGACCGGAAGGGTCATTACATCATCCACTACTAAAAAGACTTTCGTCCTCAAAAGTCAGGAAGGATGAAAATACCAGAGATTTTAGAATAGCGGATACAACGCCCGCACTATTCTCTCAGACAACCCGGGTAACCTCCGCGACCGGACGACACCCAATATAACAGAACAAAAGAAAGCAACCAAGCCTTAATTTCTTACTAGCCAAGCTAGATTTCAACCTCCAAACATCTGCCAACCCAAACTGAACCTCGAGAATCTTAACCAAAAAGCACCTACACAACACCAAAACCAGAGCACCAAGGTTATCAACACATAAAACTCGAATCCTTAAAACCATACCAAGTTTACCAGAAAATCCATCAACCCAAAACTCTAACTCATGAACTCGCTGTTCCGCAAAATCCCCCTTTTTTTATTCTGAACTGAATCCTTTAGCACCACAAAAAGGAATCTGCATACAAGCTAAACACTCAAACAACCCTCGAAGCATCAACTGACACACCGGAGATCCATAGTTCCTGCTTATACTTTACCACGAATGAAGTCACCCATTTTATTCAAATGCGTTTTAAGCCAATATATAGGCTACTAGCCTTTGCCATCCAAGATAACAACCTGTAGCATATCATTGAAATTAAAGTTACCTGCCTTGACTGACCACCAACCAACGAACGAACATTTTTTCTAACATCAAATTCGCTAACTGAACCGTGCCAGGTCTGAATCAGCTGAAAGTGAATGAACCAGGGCAACCTGCCCAAAAGACCCAAACAAAAACCACAATCCTGCAAGAAGTGTGGTAATCCTACCACGAAGTCTGTAACCATGAGCCAAGCTCCCAACTTTAGAAAACACTACTGCTACTCCGAACACTCGAACAACATTTGAATGTGAAATTGCCTTACTAATCTCATCTTAGGAAGAAGTCCACCATGCCATAAATATCAAGTCCAAACATCCCAAAGGCAAAGGAAAAAGGTGTCTGGGGTTCAAAGTTACCATCTAGCCATAGAAATTTTTGCATATACTTTCAACTCATTCCTTTGGCTCGAATCAACCGCTCTACTGGTTCTGCAAACAACCAACAACTTCGAAGCATATATCATAATGAACTTCTCATCCATACTGGCCGAGTATAACCAACACTAGAACCTCACGTAAACGATAACTCCGGAGGAATCAATTAAACAAGCTTTCCAATCCTGGGCAAACGAATGGCTATTATCAGTCTCTACATATCATCAGAGCTCAAAATAGCCTCGCTAGTCTTAACCCGCATAAGCTGACCACATAAAGCATACACCACTGTTGAAGCTTAAACTTACGCCACTTATTCTGTCCAACCATGGTAGAAGAACCTCGTACTAACTTGAACACTGCTGAAATCTAGGATATATTGCCTCTTGCATAGGTTAGCCAAGGACTAGGTGTCCAAGGCCAATAGCAGCATCCACAACTAAAGTAAATAAGCTAAGTTGCCCGCACCCACTGCCTCCCGGCACTAGGATGCTGCAACCAAATAGAAACTGCCACAAACCATCCGATGTAACCTGCCAAGTTATGATTCTGAACACCGACTTTCAAAACTACCAACTAAAGCCTTGGTCCTGTATGCTGCCAATAAACCCTTAAGAACCCAAGCCAACTAGGCCTGAATATACAAGTTGCCAATACCACAGCTGCTACAGAAACAAAAACCAATCGATGGAAAACCCACGGCAATATGTAGACGGCTGGATCGAATCACCAACACACAATCCCAAAGCAAACCTTCATCGCCACCTCAGGCAACTACAATGACACTTAAACACAAACAAAGAGTCATCTTCCTTCTTTTTCAACTAAACAAAAATGCTTCCTTAGCACATACTAAATCTTACAAATCCTTTCTTGAATAAGAACCTGAAGACATTACCTTACTACTCATAGCTACACATCAAATTCAATAAGGCAGGAGAAGAATGGGCCGGATGCCCAACTCACCCGAAATGCTTACAAATAAAACCTAACCTCGAGGTTATGACCAACACTTAGTCGGAAGAGCTTAAAGTCAAGACCCAATCATGATGCCAACATCCAGAGCTCATCGAAAGAACTACGATCAAGATTCATTCCAACGGGAGCTAGGGATACAACAAAACACCCAACGGACCAGGAAGTGGAGGAGAATATAGGAACAACCCACATACCTACCAACCTCCTATACTAATCAACAAAGAGGGTCGACTCTAGACAATCGGGAGACCAAACCAATCTATGCACACTAGCATAACAAATATCTCCCAACTGAGGCAAAATCTTAACTACGGCCCAACTACCGGTAATACACCGAACCATCACACGAATCTCTAGCCACGCTAGATAACGGCCTAGGCAACAACCATCTAGGACCGCTCAACAAGGGCAACTCAACCACAAGTCCAAAATCACAATGAAACAGGGATAACACAACTAGAAATAGACTAATAAGAACTACCCACGAGCTACAACTCTGGGAAAACACCTCTAAAGGCTAACTTACCCCCATCCACTACTAAAGAATAAACTACAAATAAAATTACATATCGGTACTACAATTCGGGTAGCCAAATAACTTAACTAAATAGCAGGTAGGTATATAAGAAAATAAATGACAGAAGGGATAGAATCGCAATGCGAGTAGGACTATCACAAGTCGAGGGTAGAAAAATCCTAACCTAGAGCAACGATATCAGGAACCTCTACCTCTGGCCCACCAAGAGGAGTATCAAGCTGATGGGATATAACTCTGGACTGAGTAGTCAAAACGGAAGGCCCAACCGGCCCTCGCCGGGGACAAGCTCTATAAAGGTGACCAATCTCTCCACAATGATAACAACCAGGCTGTCCGGGATACACAATCGTGGGGCAATTCCTAGAAAAGTGCGCATGCTCACCATACCAAAAATAGCCTATACCAGATGAAGTCCGATGGGAAAATCTTACCTCGTACTCCAATATCGACAAACAACCTTGCTGAAGAACTAGAAGCTCAACTATAACTGAATCACCACTCACAGAACCAGGTACTGAAACACTCACTGGAGGACTCAGAGCCCTAGTCATGATGTCCTGAAGTGCTGAGGTTGCTATAAATCCAGTCGGAGATTAGGCTGACCCCACACCCCCTATCTAGTGCAGTAAACCCTCACTCATGAGTCCTGGCACTAGTGAAAGCACTGAAGCAACAGGCACAGAAGCCTCGGCACCAATCGCTATCGCATCCATCTGAGGAATTCGAGAATGAATGAACAACCAAAGTTAAAAAGTCAATAGAGCCAGGAACGCACGATGAGGAGCCAAGAAGATGAAATATTTCCTAACAATGCCCTGTAGCCTCCCGCAGATAGGATACGAACGTCATCAAACCGATCCACGAGACTCTACTTAGACACTTGCTTCTGTACCATGACACCGGTGAACTTAGAGCTCTGATACCAAGCTGTCACGATCCAATTTCTCATGTCATGATGGCACCTACAATCCCCAGTAGGCGAACCAATTTCTGTAGCCCAGAATAGTTAGTAATAGGCTACTACCTAACCAAAATGCACCAGCAAGCAGAAATAAGCGAAAGCAAAACTCGAATATAAATACATAAAGGAAACTACACCAACCCCAAGACGTGGTATCAATAGTACAGAAGCTTCTAATAGGATACAAGTGCTAGTAGTAACAAAATACAACATAAATTGCCTCCGAAAGTACAAGGAGCAACAGTACAACAGATGAGATGTAGACAAGCCCCGACCGTTAGGCGCTCACCCTAGTCTCAAAGATCTAAAAGCTGCACGAGTCTCTAACGTGATCAACGGCGAAAGCTCAGCTAATATGTGCACAAAAAAGTGCAGAAGTGTAGTATGAGCACCAAAACCACGAGTACTCAATAGGTATCATAGGCCGACTGAGCGCATATAAGATATAAAAGCAGTAAGTAACAGATAGCAAGAAAGCAGTCACTGAGGCAATAAGCAAGGCACAAGTAGCTAGCACAGATCATCCATAACCAAGAACTTCAAGTAACACATGCTAGCACAGAGATACAATTACTTAGAATCACAGGTGAAGGAAAGGAGAACACACCTGGAGTCCTTGCACAATAATATAAGTAAGTAGAGAGAGAGAGTTGAGAAAATGGCGGTATACCGGTAACCTCAAGTAAAAGGAAAAGACAGAGAGCAGTCAAGCATAATCAAAATGGAATCAACGAGTATAAGGAAGTCATAACACCAATCCAATCACATGATACCATAACCAGGGAATCACCTCACAAGTGCAACCCTAGGATGAAATAACTAGGCCACAATAACCGAGAGATACCACTCAACTTCCCGCAAGGATAGAGCAAGAGTCTCACACTCTGCTCAGAAGGCCACACAAAAATGCCTAAATAAGATAGGACTCTAAAGCCCTCTCAATAATCAAAAATCCCACAACCAAATCCTCAACAGGCTAGCCATCACTAATCTTTCAAGAACCGGGTGCCAAGACAAGCTCTAAATAAAGACAGGAGTAAATATAGTCTACCTACAGTCCCAACGACCGCCCACACAATCGAGGAACACATTGAAGTGAAAGCAAACCCTCCGGCATCCCATACTACCAGAGCGTACACTGAACACACAGCAAACAAGGGTGGAATCTAATGCATGATATGATATGATATGATGTGTGAAATAGAACCTCTGTATGTACCTCCTCCGGTGCCAATCAGGCCCAGCAGGTAGGTTTCATGGAAGGACTCAGCCTGTATACCTCTACTCCACCGTATACCCTTCCCTCCGGCGCACGCAGTCTGAAGCCCCAGGCCCGGAGAGACAAGGTCCATGGAGGTCCCTGACCCCATACTAAAACTCAGCATCCAAACATGTCATTCGGAAGCAAGTCCGGGATCAAGATAGAGACCCAGTCTCGAATATACATGCCCAGACCCTGTCCAGGACTAAAGTAGTAGAAAATGCCTCAAAAACCCCTCCAAGGGTGCCCGGGCGTAACCGGGTCTAAAATTGTAGTAAATCAAGTCTAGTGCTCTGCCCCGCAGAGACTAGTATCAGTAATAAAATTAAGTCTGGTGCTCTGCCCCGCAGAGACTAGGATTAGTAATAAAATCAAGTCTGGTGCTCTGAACCGCAGAGACTAGCACCAGTAATAAAATCAGTGCGAAAACATCCAAAAATCCCCTTTTCTATCAACAACAGTACCAAAAACGGGCCCCCCAGGGCCATGCAAATTTAGGAAAACTGTCAGTAGTGGCTCACAGTCAAAACTGTAGTAAAACATGCAGGGGAAAATCTTTTTCATGGATGATATGCTCGCACACAAATATAAAAGTAGCCCAACGGCTCACAACAATTCCTATCAGCCCTGCACAGGCCCAATAGCTACTCAACAGACATAACCAGCCTAAAAGGATAATCTCTATGTCCTGGACTCGCGGATATTCCCGAATATGCCACCATCTATGTTCCAGAGTCAATACAAGGCCACACAGAACCACAAAGTTAATATACATTACTACATGAATACTACAAACAATGCATGAAATAGATGGATGAAAGGCGAACAAGGTCTGGGGTACCAACCTATAACAACTCATCCAAGGATGCTAATTAATGCAGTTATAGCCTATATACGTAGAGTCTAGATAGGGGAAAACCATAACCTACTTGTCATCCGATGACTAGCTGCGGGAACGACATCGTCCATAATCGAACAGCTCTGGGAAGCTTTGAATCACATAAAACAAATACTTTCAACTGAATCCCCAAAGGCGTCTCTATGAAGCCTGACAAACCAAGGTAATGGAACAATTGCTAGAATCGACAAGGCTGCAAGAACGAGCCATAGACAATTGATAAGGTGTTAATGTCACACTCGCGACCAGCCAACTCGAAAGCGTAAAAATGAAGCCAATAACAATAACTAATCGCAGCTAAATCCAACAACAATACGTTAACCACATCTCAAAGGAGCGACGAGCTCCCGAGGCACTATTTCAAGGCGTACTTCACGTTGTCCAATCCAATCACTATCGTATGCGATCCCAAAATGAATCACACACTTTCCCAATCCCTCCAGCACCTTACCACAACCAGAACACCACAACAATAACCAAACATAACAAGATAAAGGCTGTCCAAAGCCACAAATCCAAAATACCACTTCGTGGCTCAGAAATCCATAAAATAATACTAGAACATATAATAACGAAGGAGGATCGTAGGGGAGAGATTTCCTTGACAAAAATATTCAATATTCCAAGATTAACAACCAGCCTCCTTGCAGGAACAACAAACATATCCAAATCCAACAAGAAACTACTACAAGTTATCGAAAAATACAACTTTTCGTGACCAGAAGCTTAGAATCTTGATTCAACAAATAGATAAGTGTACGGGATCCATACATCGCCAATATAACTCCGTAGCTACTGACAAATACTCAGAAAACACCTGCTGGATTGCTGCATCAACACCCATGAAGATACGCCATGAAATCGACGGGGAACACTATACCAAAATGACTAACTCGCGACGTAGAGCAACTTTTGTTAAAATTCCGAATTGAAAGGATCAAAGTCCATGGATTATTTATGGACTATCCCTCTGATTTTCTAATAATTTTGGGTGAAAAATATGGGTTAAAACGAAGGAGAAATCAGCTTTTATAAACTGAACTGACTTAGGACGTAGGCCCCACCTTGACATGTCTGCTTGCGCAGTCTTACAAAAATGTGAATATCTCTCTATTCTGAAGTCGTATGGATGAACGATTTACTGCATTGGAAACTAGACTCATAGACCTTCGATTTAGTATATTGGGGGCCCACTAACTCTTTATAGATAGGGATAAACACCCGAAGACATTTAACCCAAATTTGAAGAGAATTCCTTAAAGGAATTTACAATAACTTTTTCCGACTTTTGTTTCGCAACTTGCTTGACTTCAAAACTTATCATACGACCATTTTGCTATTACAATACCTCATAACACATCCTTCTTAGTATATTAGACGCTATTAGTCTTACCCCAAAGGCACGGGTTACTATAAACCTTCCAAACGGGCGAGGTGTTACACGAGGCATTTCTTTAACTCAAACTTTCGAGTAAGGAATTCCTTTGACCTAGAACCTTGGTTTAATTCTTTGATATTACCAAGAATATTGTCGAAAGTCAACGATTTCCAAAGTTGAAGCTCTAAAATGAGGAACGGCCATAAAGACCAAACAAATGGCCTGGGCACCGAACTACCGGTCCCGACAAGCCATAAATAACTTGGGCCACTACAAGTAAGCTCTAATGGTACAAGAAAGGCAAAAACGTGTAAATGACCGGAAGGGTCATTACATGAAGGTTCATTAAAAGAACTACCCTTCAGTGGTAGTTTTTCCTTGAAGATTCAAAGGATGTAATTTTATGGATTTCATTACGAGATCTTCACAAATCATCATAGATTACAATACATATTTGACAAAAAAGATCTTATTTTGAGGTAGCATAGGTAGTTCGAGTTTCTTAAAGACTATGACATGACAATTTTGTATCATTTGGGCAAAGTAAATATAGTAGTAGATGCCTTGAGTAGAATAAATATGTGTGGGTATCCTTGCAATCTTATTAGCTAAGGAGCATCCTTTGTCTCTGGACAGTGAGTCCTTGGACAACCAATTAGTGAGACTTGATATTTTCGTGTCCTTTTACTCTGGATATTTAGTCCTTGGCCACCCAATTAGTGAGACTTGATATTTTCAAGATTGAGAGGGGTCTTTCTTGTGTGGAGGATCAATATATGCTTTTGGAGCAGATTAAGTCTTATCAACTAGAGGATGAGAAATGGAAGTTGATTCAAGACAAAGTGTTGAGGAATAAAGTGAGAGATTCGATTTATATTCAAATGGGGTTTTGAGGATTACGGGTCGATTTTGTGTTCCTAGAGTGGGTTACTTGATTAAATTGATAGTAGAGGAGGCCTATAGTTCCATGTATTCTATTCATCCAAGGGAAGCGAAGATGTATCATAACTTCAAAAAACACTATTGGTGGTGTTGGATGAAGAAAGATATCATGGAGTATGTGTTGAAGTATTTTAATTATGAGCATGTGAAACATGAACACCAAAGATCAGGTGGGATGATTTATAGGATGCAAGAGAAGAAGTGGGAGCAAATAGATATGGACTTTATGGTAGGCTTACCACAGACTTTGAGGAATTCTGATGTCATTTGGGTCATTGTTGATAAATTGACCCAATCTTCCACTTCATACTAGTTTAGACTAACTATAGTTCAGAGAGGTTGGCTCAAATCTACATCTAGGAGAAAATATATTTGCATTGGGTGCCTATTTCCATCATTTTTGATAGAGATACTCAGTTCACATCTCATTTCTGGAGTTTGATGAAAAAGAATATGGGTACCTGAGTTGAGCTTAGTATAAAATTTCACCCACACACTAATGGTCAATCAAAGAGGACTATTAAGGTCCTTGAGGATATGTTGCAAGCATGTGTCATTGCTTTCGTAGGTCATTGAGACCATTTCCTTCCTTTAGCTGTGTATGTATAATAATAACTTTTATTCTAGTATTAAGATGGCACATTCGAGGCCTTATATGGTATGAGATATAGATCTCTACTGGGTTTCTTGATGCATTTGAGGTTAGGACTTTGGGCACGAATATGCTGAGAGATTCTATGGAAAAGCTGAAATTGATTCAGGCGTGGTTGTTATACCTTACATTAGGAAAAAAATTATGCAGATCAAAAGCTTCATTATTTAGAGGTCATGGTAGGTGAGAAGGTTTTGCTCAAGGTATCACCCATGAAGGGTGTAATGAAATTTAGGAAGAAGGGCAAGCTTACCCAAGGTTTATTGGTCCATTTGAGATTTTTTGTCATATTGGAGAGGTGGCCTATGAGTTAGCCTTACCTCTAGGTCTTTCAGCTGTGCACCCATTTCCATGTGTCAATGTTGAAGAAGTATCACTTGGATGATTCTTGTATGATTATATGGGAGTCAATAGTTTTTGATGAAAATTTGACTTTTGAGGAGGAGCCTGTAACCATTTTGGGTAGGTTGATTCGCAAGTTGAGGTCCAAGGAGACTACTTTGGTAAAAGTTTAATGGAATAATTGTCTAGTGGAAGAGGTAACTTAGGAGACTAAGTTGGACATGCGAAGTAGATATCCCAAAATTTTGAGCATTGAAGTATGTTTTATTTATTTATGTTTGAGGATGAATGTGTGTTTTTGTAGTGGATGATGTAATGACCCTAAAGATCAATTTCATGTTTTTAAAATTTTTCCCTATTTAACTCTCCTCATAGATTTTGAATTGGTACTTATGATAGAGGGGATGATTGGTTCAATTTGCGAGGAAATCAGATGAGTTTTTGGAAGAGTTTTTGAGCTTTTAATGGTTTGAGCTTGAGAGAGTTGACCAAAGTAAACAATTGAGGTTAGAAAGGTTGAATCTGAGTTTTGATGGTTCCACTAGGTCGGAGGGTGACTTTTGGTCTAGGTGGATGATATTCCAAAAGTACATCTTCGAAAAGATATAAAATGGTTATTGTCCAATATATAACCCAAACAAGGCTGGGATCGAATACCACGGGGAATATGGCGAGAAATACATCAATAGTGGTTATTCAACCATTAGTTGATATTTTGAGGGGGGTTTAATATGAAAAGTAAAAGTATCAAGATTTGTAGTTATCAGTAAAAAAATGTATGAGAACTTATTGTTGTTGAATTCAAATTATGAGAAGAAACTAGGATTGTGTTCCCCATGATTTCATAACTTAGAAGGTCTTATTTTCTTGGTGATCTATCTCGATAATATATATGCAAAACTGATTATTAAGGTTCAACTAAAGTCTTTCACCCAAATAGAAGAATGTCACTTGACATACTTTTTGTCTTCAAGTGTTTATGTATTAAGCTTATATCACGACCCAACTACCAGGTCATGTGGGCACCTACTCAAAATTACTTAGATAGGAGAATCCTTACCACCTAATTTAAAACAGGTATGCAGAAGTAATTAAGAAACATAAATTTTTGCCTTAATGAAATAAGAACCAATATCAAACTTTAATTACAATGAAACCTTTTAAAAATACAATTGAAATCCTTCCTAGGAACTGGTCTAAACAGGTGCAAGAGCTTCTAAGAGAAGTACAAAAGCAAAACAAGACACAACTCTCACAATAGAAAAGAGATGAGTAGAAGTTGTTGGAGATCACAATCGTCTTCACCTAGGAAACATCACTGATCCTGCAACCAAACTACACACAAATGGCATACAAAGAGTAGTATCAGTAAAAATAACACATATTGATACACATCATCGGTTGACCCGAATACATCACATATCATCATTTAAAAATCCAAAAGAAAGCATGTAACTTGAAAGTTATACAGTCATGGTCCCTCATTAACAACTCCTACTACCCAGATATGCGGCTCGTTAATTCTATTCACCTTTCCCCCAAGCCTCATTTCCCTATTCTGCTTCAAACCCAAACATTAGAGAACACACCACTCAACTAACCTTGTCATATGTGGGCCTCTTAAAATCCATAGATCCTACCAGTCTTATCATAAACAGGGAAACCTTCCTCATTAGCAACCCAGATCTCATTATATGTCTACCTGTGAGTTTTGTGTATTCAACCCCCAAGGTTCCTTACCCTTGACATCCCGCAAAATGAGGCACTCGCCTAATACCAACCTTGATTAACAAACCCAGTCATACCAGACTCCCTAATAACCTTAGACCCTCCAAGATCACCCGTATTGAAACCATCAAGCAATACACCTCATAACCACTAGCCATGTGACCAACTAGCCCATACATTTTGCTAGTCAGCCTGTTACCCTTGCCAAAATAGAAATTGCAAATGTACAATCCTAACAAAATATAACTAGACAACATGACTCAGCCATGTCCATATGAATACCAATAAGACTCCTAGTCAATAACCTGACTCAACAACGATATAATTCATGCCCAACTATTTAAGTAACAAGACCACATATAGTTATGTCATAGCTTGAGAGTAACCCGAACCACCCAAGGATACCTAGGACATCGTCTATGGCATTTAACATGCAACCCTGGTTTACAGGAGAACCCACTTTACCTCTTACACATATACCAACCCGTCCACTCAAGGGACAATATGTATGAAAAGTAACAATAAATCCCGACCCTCTGAGGGAACCAATATGTAATGAAAATCAATAACAGATAAGCCCAGTTCACTCAAGAAACCAACATGTAGTGAACATCCACAACAGATAAGCCCGGTTAAATCAAGGAACCAATATGTAAAGAACATTAACAATTGATAATACCTTCACTCAAGGAACCAATCATGTAAGGAATATTAAAAACAAATAATCCTGGTTCACTCAAGGAACCAATCACGTAATAAACATTAATAACAGATAATCCCACTCCATTTGAGGAACCAATCATGTAATGAACATTAATAACAGATAAGCCCTGTTCACTCAATGAACCAATTATGTAATAAACATCAATAAATAACATGTAAACCCATACCAGGAGTGGTACCTGAGCCAACCCTAAAAGGACCTATATAATTCATGGTACCCGAGCCAATGATAAAAGTACACGTACCAGTCGTAGTACCCGAGCCTACCAGTAAATAATACTATACCAGGCATGGTACCCGAGCTAACTAATACAAAAACTATACCAGGTGTGGTACCTGAGCCAACTAAAGAATCACAGATATCACAGTAATCACAACCAAAGTAAATACATACCACACTTGTACAACTACTAAGCATTTAAACAAGGTCATTGCATGCAATTGACACTTAAGACATCTCTAACACTTATTCCTTTATCCCGGAACACATATGGTGCAAGTAATACTAAAGAAAAAGTTATAATGCACACATCATGTGTTTGGATTACAACGACCATCACCTACCACGAACAAGTATGATTCCTTATTCTAACCTTGATGACATGTATGAATGACTAACCCTGGCTTAATAAATTAAGCTAATTAGTTCATATATATTGAATCCTAGACATAATTAGTAGTACACATGCATCCACAAGAAACCCATACCACATACCAAGAGCCTAGTACCTCCTAGCTTATCAATTCTCTCATTATACCAACCCGGGAAATATGCTAATGCCTAGAAACTCTTACAATTAATTAACATTATCTCCGTGAACCTACCTAAATTATGGTTATCTGAGGATTAACAATCATAACTTCAATTCAATCAATCATAATACAGGGTCACATTACTCATAACAACAAATTTCCACCCCAACCAGCAAGATTAAACACGTTTATCCATCCAAACTCCGTGCCTTAAGGAATAAGCATAAAATCTCCCATCAATCTATATCATAAAATGCTTTGAAAATCAGATCTAAACTACTTTGTTAAACCTAACCTACCTGGACGCCAAGCAACTGCTGCAGAAGTCTGAACATAAATTTTTGGCTCTGTAGAGTTGAATTTTGATGAGAACTAGGCATGGAATCCGTGGATTTTACCCTATCTAAGAGTAAATCCCTCCTCTCCATTGCTTCCAAGCTAAGAGGCACCTTAGTAAGGTTTTTAGAGCAACTCTCATTCTTTTTGCAACTGAAGAGGAGAAGTTAGAAATATAAAACAAATTTTATGGGTTTCTGATTCTGTCATCCTCCTATAGCAGCCTATCAACCATTACTGTGATAGCACCATTGCAGGAAAATTCCCGCTATAGCGGGATAACATAAGCCTAAACAAAATATCATATTCCAAATTATTTCATAGTGTCATCCCAGTTTAAATTTAGGAGGTAATTTTAAAGTTCCTGAACTCATAATGAGGTGACTTTTAATAACGACTGAATAGGTCGTTATAACATATACCAATTTACCCATCGTTTGTCCCCAAACAATCACTATTATAGAAGAAAAGGAGCAAGCCAAAATTTTTAACCTTAACATCCTTATTATGACAACATAAATTTAGCCTTATGCGAAACACTGAAATTTTGTTCCCCTAGATGTATCAGGAACCCAAGATAAAATTATTACTACTTTACTTGGTCAAGGAATTTCCCTTCCTTTGAGTCATATGAAACTACGTAGAGCAACCCTTTCTCGAACACCTAAGTAATTCGGGGTCTCATTAATATACTAGAAGAAAAGGATTTTGAACATAACGGACAAAAATAACTTTTTCGTGCTAGGAGGAATTTAATCCCGCTATTGTGACCCATTTCCCTCCATGGAAGCCTCGCTATAGAGGGAAAATTCTCGCTATAGAGGCATCGTTGTAAGAATCTACCTCTCTCTATAGTGGCATAGGTGAGGCAATAACTCTAGGAAGTCTCAATTTTGGCCAATTTTATAACACGATACTCAGATTTTAACATTCCGGACTAACCCCTTTACATTAAATGCTATATTCAGAATTCTACTAATCTGAACTCCATTCTGAAAGTTTCTATGGGATACTATATCCATCATATATCATGATATCACCTTAATTCCATCAAACACTACACCCCGAGACACCAAGTATCTCTAAACCACACACCACAGAAATTTCATTGGAACCCATCCTTGCCTGAGATTTTTGTCAACTCTCATCCTAGAGAGAATTCTACCCGGGCACTCACACCCTAACTAATGTTATAAGAAGCACATCACCACCACTCAATGAGTAGTAACACAATGTTTTATCATGATCAACAATAGGGATATGGATGTTCAAAAATCTATTTAATAACCCCACTTCCTCAATCGACCCTACTACTAAGGATCATCAATCATAAAAAAGCTAACTTATTTAAAAATATCCATAATTCAACTATTCCCTTCTCAAGAGCTACTATTAGCAATGTCCAACAGAAATTAACCAATTATAGGTCATTTTGCCAAATACTACATGGGTGAATATTCCCACCAATAGATACTCATAATTTCACAAATACCCAGAAACTTGGTCCAACCATAATCTCATGATTTCCTTATTAACTACATATTAGAATCACAATGCAAGCAGTTATTCAATCAACAGTAAAAACCACTGACTCAAATAAAGTCTAATGTTCAATTATATAGGTTACCATAATAGGCAACATCACCCACATCAAACAATTAACCTTTATGACAATGGCTACCATATCCACCCTTAATTTTATCGCACATGGATGCTAGTTTTTATAATCCTTCTTGAAAGCACAGTGTACCTTCTGAAAGGAAAACTCTATATCTCATGTGGTAGGTCGAAGCTCAAAGTGATGATGTATAACACACAAGGAATAAAAAATAAAGCAGGGAAAAATAGTGAAATTATTATGTCACATCCATCCTGCTATATTGGCTTACACACCGCTATGGCGACCCTAATTAGCAGCAACCCAAGAAAAGTTTCATTTTCTGCAAAATTCCCCCATTCCCCATTCCCCGTTTTCAATATTATCACATGAAATCGCATTATGCTCTTTAACATAATCCCAAGACCAAACCCAATAATGCATAGACAAGAACTTAGCATCACATTCTCATAAAACAAGTTATTAATCACACCAAAAAACTATTCATAACATCATATTCCCGCTATCATACAACAATAGCCCTTTCCCCCATGGTTCCCAACTAATCTCGACTGTCTTGAAACTGGAGTTTCCCCACAGTCACAAATCATTTTGTCCCCTTACCATTTTTACTAATGGTAATTCCCTGCCCAAAATTTAGTACAAAATTTTCAGTTAAACCACATACCAATTTATTCCTTAACTAATCACACATAACCAAGTTATGACCTCTCTCTGACCACGAATTTAATAGTATTTCAAGCAATTACACACCACACATTTGCAGTCATTCAAACAATGCAATACACATAATAACAAACTTCGAGTCTCACCACTAACAAGTCCTTTTTATTATCTTTTATTCGCCTCAGGGATGACCATTAGCCTGATCATCCATGCATTTACATAGCATCTAAGGCCAGATATCAATTGGAACCTTCTCAATGCCAACTTCCTTGCTTGTGTGCTTTCAGCCTGAAATAATAGCATTCATTTCCCTTGTTAAGATAACAATTGGAATAAAGAGATATAAATTAGACTCAACCCATACAAGCAAGCAACAGATTGCACAAAAGAAATGAAAGAAGTGGAAAAATTTCCTAAAATGCTTCATATCTTCTCGAAGATTAGATGTGGACATGAACACACCAATATGTAGGAATCTATTCAATATTTTCTCTTGTACTGGAAGATTGGTAACCTAGGATTTGATACAAATTTTTCACGACCCAACTACCGGGTCATGCAGGCAGCTACTCTAAATCACCTAGATAGGAGAACCCTTACCACCCGATTTAAAATAGGTATGCAGAAGTAAAAAAGAAACATAAAAAATTTCCTTAATGAAATAAAAACCAATCTCAAATTTTTATTGCAATAAAACCTTTTAAAAATACAATTGAACCCTTCCCTAGGAACTAGTCTAAATGGGTACAAGATCTTCAAAGAAAAGTAAAAAAGAAAAACAAAACACAGCTCCCACCATAGAAAAGAGATGAGAAGAAGTTGTTGGAGATAAGCATCGTCTTCACCTAGGAAAAATCAATTATTTCGCAAGTAGACTATACCCAAAAGGCATAGCAAGAGTAGTATAAGTACAAACAACACATTTTGTTAAGCATCATCGGTTGACCCAAATCCACCACATAACATCACGTAAAAATCCAAAAGAAAGCATGCAACTTAAAAGTTTTACAGTTAGGGTCCCTTATCAACAACTCCTACTACCGAGATATGCAGCCCGTGAATTTCATTCACCTTTCCCCAAGCCTCATTTCCCTATTTTTAGCCAACCCAAATATTAGAGAACACCCCACTTAACTAATCTTATCATATGCGGGCCTCTTAAAATCCTTCGATCCTACCAGTCTTATCATAAATAGGGAAACCTTCCTCGTTACCAAGCAAGACCTCATTATATGTTTGCCCGTGAGTTTTGTGTATTCAACCCCAAAGGTTTCTTACCCTTCACATCCCGCCGATCTAGCACTCGTCGAATACTAGCCTTTATTCACTAACCCAGTCACACTTGACTTCTGAAGAACCTTAGACCCTTCAAGCTCACCCATTTTGAAACCATCAAGCAATACACTTTATAACCTCTAGACTTGTGAGAAACTAGCCCAGACATCAGTGCTAGCTGGCCTATCACTCTTGCAAAAATAGGAATTATGAATTAACAATAGTAATAGAATATACCCAGATAATAACAATCATCCAATTCCATATGACTACTAATAAGACTCCCAGTCAACAATCAGATTCAACAACCAGGTAAGTCATGCCCAACTATGAATGTAACCAGACAACATATAGTTATGTCATAGCTTGCAAGTTACCCAGACTATCCATGGATCCTTAGGACATCGCCTATAGCATTTAACATGCAACCCTATTTATAGGAGAACCCACCATATCTCTTAAACACATACCAACTTGGCCACTCAATGTCTAATATGTATGTCAAGTAACAATAAATATCAAGCCTCTCAAGGAACCAACATGCAATGAACATCAATAACAGATAAGTCCAGTTCACTAAAGGAACCAACATGTAGTGGACATCAACAACATATATGCCTGATTAACTCAAGGAACCAATATGTAAAGAACATCAATAATGGATAATCCCGGTTCACTCAAGGAACCAATCATGTATTGAACATCAATAATAGTTAAGCCCAGATCAGTCAAGGAACTAATTATATAATGAACATTAATAACAGATAACCAAGTTAACTCAAGGAACCAATCATGTAATTAACATTAATAACATATAAGCCCGGTTTACTCAAAGAACCAATCATGTAATGAACATCAATAAATAACCACTAACACATACCATGTGTTGTACCTAAGCCAACTATAAAAGGACTTGTATGAGGCATGGTACCTGAGCCAACCATAAAAGGACCTATACTAGGTGTGGTTCCTGATCAAACCTTGGAATAATATTGTACCATGTGTGGTACTCAAGCCAACTAGTGCAAAATCTGTACTAGGCGTGCTACTCAAGCCAACCAAAGAATTACAGATATCACAGCAATTACAACCACAATGAATCTATACCACACTTGTACAACTAATAAGCATTTAAACAAGTTCATTATATGCAATTAACACTTAAGACATGTCTAACACTTATTCCTTTATCCCAGAACACACATGGTGCATGTAATACTAAAGAAACAATTATAATGCACACATCACAAGTTTGGATTACAAAAACAATCACCTACCACAAACAGGTATTATTCCTTATTCTAACCTTGATGACCTATATGAATGGAAAACCTCGGCTTAGTCAATAAAGCACATTAGTTCATATACATCAAATCCTAGATTTAATTAGGAGTACATATGCATCCACAAGAAACCCATACCCAATACCAAGGGCCTGGTACCTCCTAGCTCATTCGTCCTCTCATTATACCAAACTGGGAAATCCACTAAGGCCTAGCAAATCTTATAATTAATCAGCTTTAGCTCTGCGAACCCACCCAAATTCTGGTTATGGAGGATTTACAATCATAACTCCAATTTAATTAATCAAATACAAGGTCACATTACTCATAACAATAATTCTCCACCCCAACCAATAATATTAAATACATTTATCCATCCAGACTCCATGCCTGAAGGCCTAAGCATAATCTCTCCCATCAATATACAACATATTATGCTTCGAAAATCAGGTCTAAACTACTCAATTAAACCTAGCCTACCTGAATGCTAAACAACTGCTGTAAAAGTTTGAAAATGAATTCTAGCTCCATGGAGGCAAATTCTAACTAGAACTAGCAGTGAAATTAATCGGTTTTACCCCATCCAAGTGTAAATCCCTCCTCTCTATTGCTTCCATGCAAAGAGGCACCCTAGGAGAGTTTTTGGAGCAACCCTCATTCTTTTTGCAACTGAAGAGGAGAAGTCAGAAATATAAAACCTATTTTCTGGGTTTTTAATTCCATTATCCCACTATAGCTGCCTATCGGCTACTACTGTGATGGTACCATAGCGGAAAAGTTCATGCTATAGCAGTATGACATCAGCCCAAACAAAGTTTTAAATTCTAAATTTTGTTGTCGTGTCATGCCAGTTTAAATTTAAGAGGTAAATTTGAAAGTTCTCAAACCTGTAACAAGGTGCCTTTTGATAATGACTGAACAAGTCATTGCAACTTCGTCAATGGTTTCAGATTGATTTTTCTCGTGAGAGCTCAAATCGTTAGATGAGGGTTAGAAACCTTAAATCTCTTTTATTAATTCCTTTTCCTGTTCTATACTTCATTTATTAAGAAAGTTAATATTTATGGTGAGTTCTAACGTTTGCAACTGCTAAAAAGCAATCAAAATAAAGGAATTAACAATACATGCATATTCACCATTTAAGAATCACTATTCTATTCAACCTATATTCGTTATTCCATCATGGTTCCCACAACCCTTGCTATGGTGTTTTACTACTCATATTTGCAAGAACCATATCAAGACATAAGAAATAGTTCATAATAATTAACTTAGAAGAGAAGAATAGTGAAAATAGAATTATATTAGCCATTCGATGATCAAAGTACGTAGTAAAAATATCTAAGAACACAAGAACAATGTTGTGTTTCAGCTTAAAACCATGAGAAATAATGTATAAAAATATCTAATGTCAAAAAGAAACCTTAAGGAAATTATTTATAGATATAACATCCTATTCTAAATAAACTAGGAAAACTTGGCCAAGTCAGCACTCTACAGACCATAATTCACAACTACGGTCCGTAGTCTTCAGGAGTCAACATTCATTCTATAAAGTCAAGCTGGGAACTGCAACTTCTTATGAGTCAGTCTATGGTTCATCATTTTGAATGACGGTCCATAAAATGAAATGTTGTTTTGAGATAAAAAATGCATAGTATCTGAACTTTGATCGACGGATGACAGGATGGACCATAATTCATGGTCCATAAGTTGAGCCATAGAATTAAACACCAATTTGAAACTTTGAAGTACCTTTTCTATGATAGATAAGATGGTTTGTTCTTTGCATCTATGAGCTGTTAAATAAGGTATATTTTCCACTTCAATTTGTCAAGCTGCAGGACCTCATCTACGATCAACAAGATGTTCTGTGGTTTGATACTATGGTCCATCATTCTATTTACGGCTCTAATGTTTTTCTCAAGAACCTTGTTTTCCTACACATAAATATAAAAACCATCATATCTAACAAAACACGCTTAAGAACTTATAAATTCTTAGTTAACAAGAGTCGAAAGTGCCGTGAAATCATGGCACATCAACACCCCCAACTTCGAATCTTTTCTTGTCCTTAATAAATTAAAAAAAACTTTTTACCACGACGCTTAGGCATCAGAAAACTTTGAAATCTATGGTAGTTACATGAACACTTGGAAACACATATTCACAAAAATTTACCCCTCTATTTTATTATAAATAGATGTGCACAATTCAGAGAATTTCAAGCTAACACTGAAGGATCAAAGAATAATATTACAATATTGATAGATGATTATGTATGCACTAGTGATACATAACTTTCAAAGCTAGCAATTGGACAGTGTCTCCCTAGTGCCCTCACATATCAAAGAATGTCCATCACACATTTATTCAAGTAAGAACATGATGGTATAAAAAAGGTTGCTCACACTCACAAAGAAGTTCAAACATTACACATACATATACCATATGCTTGCCCTTATTTTCTACACTTCTATCATCAGATGGTCAGATTAGGATCACTATAGGATTTTGTTTTGCTTGTAATGTAGTTTCGGGGATGGGTATGGTAGATTTTTATAAATGACTCAACCTTCCTTTAACACTACACTATTTTTTCATTTTATTTATCAGCCCTTTTCTTCCCTTCCCTTCTTTTCTTTTAACATAGCTCTGGTTTGGTTTTATTCCTAACTTATGGCTATTTTTCTTTTTGCATGGAATTTTTCTGGATTTTTCTCTTTTTTCTTCTTCTCTTGTTTTTATTTTCAAGCCCCTTTTTCTTCGATCAGTTCCTTTTTTTTCATACCTAAATATCCTCATTATTGTTTCTAATGTCAACAACCCTCAACTTAAGCATTTTTTCTAAGTTGAAGTCTTGTGCCAACTAGGGCCAAAACAATGGTTTACTTACAATAATGTGGGATGGCAGTCTGGCTGTTAAAAGAAAAGTCTAAGTCTAAAAATAGGGATCTATGGACTAAGTACGTCTTTTTCTAGGTCATTTTAGTTCTTAATGGAATACAACAAAACAGGCCTATGACCCTTTCCTAACCAAACTATCTGATGATAGTAGCAAGACTAACTGGGCATGTTCTAGATTGTACACATGTGATGCCCCAACTTAGGGATGCAATTAGCACCTGATGCCAACTTTGACCTGCACTAGCCCTTGTTGGACAACTACACTACCAGAGTAATTCAGACAAAAAATCAAGAAAACAAACAAACGTATCTCAGCTTAAAAATAAGCTCTCAACCGGCAAGGCCCCTGTCAACATACCTTGTAATAAACTCAACCAATCTCAACAATTTATATAGATAAAAATTAAATCATGTGTTATCCATCGAGGCCACCATGATATCTAGAAACATATAGATAGAACACATCTATACATATATGATCAAGGTAAATAGGCCGCTATGCTAAAAGAAAACAACAACAAGGAATACAGGGATGCTAATGAATTTTCATACAACCAAAAGTTTGCAAGCCTCTAAGAGTAATAAACTTGGCCAGAAAAGGTCCACAACTATCCGTCAACTATCTATAACAAAAGACTGACAAACCTCTGAATCAGGCAAGTTTAAAAGAAATGAAGCTGGTCAATCTGCTTGAACTTGTCAATACTATGGAAGAGGCTTCTCTACCTATTTTTCAAAACCTGTAGGCATGAGTGCAACACCCCAAGGCTCAGGGCGTCAGTATGAAATAATTTACCAAGTAAGGAAGGATATAATAACTGAGCAGATATCATAAGGTACTTAATGTAGATACAAATAAGGGGCAAAATATATATACTCTGAATTTACTTATCAAATCCAAAATCTATAAATAGCTAAACTGATATAATAAATTACTATATACTCGGATAGAGAGTCAGAGGTTAGCTAGAACATACTTACCCGCTCATGGCTTAAACCTCAAACCCATAACCAAATGAGCAGTCTGCTTACCTAAATCCAGCTACTAATATCATCAATTAATGAAGTACTCAAGGAAGTGGATCAAGAATTCACATAATAGAACTGTCACACCCTGAGGCTACCCCCTAGACGTAATATGGAGTTTAGTGTCACAAGTGACCCCAAGCTAACCCATTGCATGGAATATCTATACAATTTCAATTTAAAACATGTACTATGCGGAAGTAAAAAAATAATTTAATAACTGAGATAGGGAAGAACCCCAATATCTGAAT
Organism: Jaltomata sinuosa; assembly: GCA_003996215.1. Classification (NCBI taxonomy): domain Eukaryota; kingdom Viridiplantae; phylum Streptophyta; class Magnoliopsida; order Solanales; family Solanaceae; genus Jaltomata; species Jaltomata sinuosa. The sequence continues at coordinate 60,484 of QJPP01001331.1, read as the reverse complement.
ATATGAAATATATAGATAGTATAATGTGGACTGAAAAATGACACTAACAACTGCTGAAGTTTAGTCTATGTCTGAAAGCCTCTAACTGATATGAGTTGCTGGGACATGCCCCTAGCTAACTCCAATAATCTGAGAATGGAAATAAGAAGACTGAAAAGTAAAGTATATATATCATCCTTGGACTGTGAGGACTCACCAATAAGGCTGCTGAGTACGGACTGGAAGTCAACTAAGCGCGGTCTAGATGATAAGTGCCTGAACCTAAATCATGAAACGATGTAGCACAAAAGTATGCGTCAGTACCTTAAATGTACTGAGCATGCAGGATATGTACTAGACTCGACAATATAGAACTAAACATAGAAATAGATATGCTGGCATATAACTGAAATCTAAACTGTATGCAATGACCAAGTACAAATCATGAATATAACATATTGTACTGAATACTAAAATAAATTATGAGTACGTTGTCAATACAAAATAAATCTGACTGTGGGAGATACTATTAACTGACATACCCCAAGTTGAGCTAACTATTGGGCAAACCTGTAACCCTGGATGGAAGGGTATTCATACCTTGCCAAGGGTAAGAACAAGTCTGATGTGGATCCACTACTGATGTCCATAAGGGACAAGGATGTGCAGCCTAGTCTGACAGCTGACTCCATTTATACCTACGATGGCACCATAGCTCTGGGACTTGGGGACTTCTTCTAAAGGTCTTAGCTTAAATAGATAGATAAGCCTTCATCCCCTCGTTCGCTCGGTACTAAGTCTACTCCCAACTGAATATAAGTAACAATGTAGTGAAATAATGGATAGCTCAAAGTACTGATAATTAACTGAGATTGGAACATACATATACTGATAGATATGACATTCGAATTCTGAATCATGATTGTCTGACTAGTCTGTCTAGCAAGCATAATCTAGGAAATAATTAAATTAACACAAGCTAGGGTTTTTGGATATTATACATGAAACTATGCTAATTCTCTAAGAACACATAGTTAGTACCATGGAAGCTATAACAACTGAATTACAATGAATCCCCAAGGTTTAGGAACCCTAGGTCTGAACAGTTCATAGAGAACTAAAGAACTGACTGAAATCTAGGGACCTAATGGGTGAAAGGAACCTAATAGTAAAATCCCTCATACCTGATTAAGAGAACTACGGAGAAATTCTTTTGGATTTCGGGCTGAACTTGAAGAAAATATCTGCTTGTTCTTGGGAGAAAACTATCGCCTCTTTCTCTTCTTTTCTTCTTAAGTCTGATGATTTTAGGAGAATAAATGTTTTAGGTAGTTATTGACTAATTAATTAGGCTTAGAGTAGTCAAAAAATCATAGCCTAGGCTTTAAAAGAGAAGGGAAAAGTCTAGAATACCCCTGGGAAAATTAAAAGAAATCTGCTAAAAGTCTCGACTCAGGGATCACGACTTTGGTCGATGGACCGTAGTCTTGGACAATGGACCGTCAACTAAGTCATGGTCTTGTCAAGGGGTCTTGGGGGTTCTCTGATCTGAGGGATTTATGACCCATAAGATGGACCGTACTTTTGGACGTGGTTCCTCAAGTGGCTCGTAGTTCTTGGGACATTGGTCTAGTCTAGGGATTCCACGAGTCAAAGGACGGACCGTATTTCTGAAGTACGGTCCTTAACTTGACACATGGTTTCTAGGACATGGTGTAAGGGTCTATGAGGTTCTGGTTCCATGAGTCCATAGGACGGACCGTGGTCGTGAATGACGGTTCATTGTGTGACTCGTGATTACTAAGCCCTGGACTGATGGTCTTCTGATTAAAGAAAACCACGAGTAGAAGGATGGGCCATGGTTCTAAACTATAGGCCGTGTTCTGACTCGTGGTTCATGAAACTTGAACTATTGGCCTATTGTAAAGTTGTACTATGGTTGAGACAACACACCGTGGTTCCAAACTACGGTCCATGATCCTTAACCGTGGTGGTTCCTAGAAACTTAGATTTTTTTCTAAACTTTTATTTTCTTCTAATTTTCTGAGCTAAGTTTAGGCTTGGAAGTTTTGGGGTGTTAAAATATCCCCCCTTGGGATCATTTGTCTTCGAATGAAGACTAAACAAGCTGAGTTTGGAGGAAAAGGGCTGCAATCCCTTCCAATTGAGTACTAGAAACTGATATCTAACTGAACTGAGTTCCATGAACATGCAAATATGCTGAGATGCAAGGATAACTGATGGAATGAGGTACTGAGACTGAGTTACACAAAAGTAAACTGAGAGACTAGAGAGGAACTATTACCTCAAGCTAAAATTGAATCGGAAGGGAAGAGCTGAGGGTACTTGGCCATCATGGCTGCTTCTGCTTTCCAAATCCTTTACTGAGGCGACTTCTTTGTTCCTCAACCTACAAACTTGATGGTCAAGAATCTCAACTGGAACCTCTTCATGGGTGAGGCTATCCTTCATAGCCACACCCTTTAAAGGTACTATCCATGCCAGATCAGCCACACACTTTTTCAATAAGGAAATGTGAAAGACTGGATGAACTGTTGCTAGCTCTGATGGAAACTCTAACTCATACGCCACATTACCGACCCTTTTCAGGATTCCATAAGGACCTACATACCTGGGACTGAGCTTCCCCTTCTGGACAAATCTCATCACCCCCTTCATGGATGACACTTTCAGGAAGACCCAATCATTGATTTCAAACTCTAAGTCTCTTCTCTTCACATCTGCATAGGACTTCTGATGACTCTGAGCTGTCTTTATCCTATCTCTGATAAGCTGAACTTTATCCATAGCCTCATGAACCGAGTCAGGACCAATCAAGGCTGCTTCACCTACTTTGAACCAACCTACCGATGATCTGCATCTACGCCCATAAAGTTCCTCATATAGGGCCATCAGAATACTGGAGTGATAATTGTTATTGTAGGAAAACTCTATAAGAGGTAAGTGATCATCCCAACTACCCTTGAAATTGATTACACAATCTCTCAACATATCATTTAAGGTCTGAATGGTACACTCTGCCTGACCATCCATCTGCAGGTGAAATGTTGTGCTGAGCTTCACCTGAGTACCAAGACCTTTCTGAAATTATCTACAGAAATGAGATGTAAACTGAGGAACTCTATCTAAGATGATAGACAATGGAACCCCATGCAACCTGACTATCTTGCTGATGTAGAGTCAGGTATAATCCTCCGCTGAATCTGTAGTTTTGTCTGCCAAGAAGTGAGCTGACTTAGTGACTCTATCCACTATTACCCAAATGGAGTCATGCTGCCTGCGAGTATGAGGTAAACCCATAATGAAATCCATGTTGACCACCTCCCACTTCCAAGTAGGAATTCTAATCTCCTGAGTCACACCTCCTAGTTTCTGATGTTCTACTTTAACCTGCTGACAATTGGAACACTTAGTCACAAAATATCTGATATACCTCTTCATGTTGTTCCACCAATAGACATCCTGTAGATCACGGTACATCTTAGTGGCACTCTGATGAATGGAGTATCTAGAATTATGGGCTTCTGTAAGGAACTGCTGCCTCAACTCACCCACCTTAGGAACACATAAGTGACCCTGATAACGAAGCACACCATCTCCCCCTTGGAAGAAAACCTCCACTCTCTTATGATGAATTTCACCCTTCAACTGAAGCAATATAGGGTCACTATCTTGTTTCTCCTTAACCTCTACTACCAATGAAGATTCTGATCCATCCTTGACTATAGCACCACCATCTAATGTGTCCATAAGGCAAACTCCTAAGTGAGCAAGCCGGTGAACATATATGTCTAACTCTCTCTTCTCTTCCTCAACATGTGATATGCTACCCATAGACATTCTGCTGAGAGCATCAGCCACCACATTGGCTTTACCCGGATGGTAGAGAACATTCATGTCATAGTCCTTGAGGAATTCAAGCCATCTTCTCTAATAAAGATTCAACTCTTTCTGGGTGAACACATACTGGAGGCTCTTATAATCTATGAACATATCGACATGAACACCATATAAGTAGTGTCTCCAAATCTTTAGGGCAAACACAACTGCTGCAAGCTCGAGGTTATGAGTCGGGTAATTCTTCTCATGGACCTTAATCTGTCTTGAAGAATAAGTTATGACCTTACCCTGTTGCATCAACACACAACCAAGGCTGACCCTGGACAAATTGCAATAAACCACATAACCCTCTGAACTCTCTGGTAGAGTCAAGACAGGAGTTGTAGTCAACCTAGTCTTCAGCTCTAAGAAAATATTTTCACACTCATCTGACCACTGAAACTTGACCTTCTTCTGAGTCAACTTGGTCATGGGGTAGCTATGGATGAAAATCCTTCAACACACCTCCTGTAGTAACTGGATAGACCCAAGAAACTTTTGATGTCTATCGGAGAAGTGGGTTTGGGCCAGTGCTTTACTGCCTCAATTTTTTGGGAATCCACTCGGATCCCTTCGCTGGATACCACATGACCAAGGAAAGCAATAGACTGCAACCAGAATTCACACTTGCTGAACTTAGCAAATAGCTGGCTATCCTTGAGTGTTTGTAGAACAACTCTCTAATGAGTCATATGCTCTTCCTCATTCCGAGAATAAATGAGGCTATCATCAATAAAGATGATAATGAACAAGTCCAAATACTATCTAAACACCCTCTTCATTAAGTCCATAAAAGCTGCAGGAGCATTGGTTAGTCCAAAAGACATAACTATAAATTCATAGTGACCATACCGAGTCCTGAAGGCTGTCTTTGGGATGTAATTACCTCTGACTCTGAGCTGATGATAGTCGGATCTGAGGTCTATCTTAGAAAAGCAACTAGTTCCCTAAACCTGGTCAAACAAGTCATCAATCCTGGGGATGTGATATTTATTCTTGATTGTGACTTTGTTCAACTGACAGTAGTCAATGCACATTCAGAGAGAGCCATATTTCCAACGCACGAACAAGACAGGAGCACCCTATGGAGAGATGCTAGGTCTGATGAAGCCCTTATCTAGAAGGTCCTTTAGCTTCTCTTTCAATTTCATAAGCTCAGCTGGACCCATTCTGTAAGGAGGAATGAAAATAGGCTGGGTATCTGGAAGGAGATTTATTTCGAAGTCGATTTCCTTTTTGGGAGGAACTCTGGGTAGATCTTCTGGGAACACTTCTGGAAACTTACTTACTACTAGAAATGACTCAAGAGTTGAGGTTTCAGAGTTTGAATCCTTAACCCGAACAAGATTATAGATATACCCTTTGGAAATTAATTTTCTGGCCTTAAGGTAGGAGATGAAATGACCTACAGGCACTGAGTTATTACCCTCCCATTCTAAGACTCGCTCGTTTGGGAACTAAAATTGAACAATCCTAGTTCTACAATTGACTGAGGCATAATAGGAATGTAACCAATCCATGCCTAGAATGATATCAAAATCTACCATTTCTAATTCCACAAGATCTGCTGAGGTGACTTTTTGGGAAACTGTGATAGGGCAATTTTTGTGTACCCGTCTAGCTATAACTGGGTCACCAATTAGAGTAGAGATTGATAAGGGTTCTAGGAGGATTTCTGGATTGACACCAAAGTTTACTGCTATATATAGAGTTATAAAGGAAAGTGTAGCCCCTGGATCTAACAATGCATATACATTGGTATTAAAGACTCGCAACATACCCGTGACCACATCAGGAGAGTCTTCCTGATCCTGTCGATCCTGAAGAGCATATAACTTGTTCTGGCGTTGACCACCACCTTTACTAGATGAGGCACCCTGCTGAGTGGGGAAACCTTCTGGAGCTGCTGTAGAACCAGTCTGAGTCTGTGGGCGAACATCCTTACCCTTTTGAGAAGCTGCTGGACAATCTCTTATCATGTGGCCTAGCTTGCCACACCCAAAGCAATTTACACTACCTGACATGCACTCACATTGGTGGTTTCTACCACACTTCTTACACACTGGATGAGTGTGCCAACTAGTAACTGTACCTTGGGACTTAGACCAGATGCTCTGTCCCGTTGATCCTTCCTGAACTTAGGCACCGGGGCACTCGCAGGAGATGGAGCTGAAGCTGAATTTTATGATGGAACTAAGAGCGGTTGCCACCCTCTTACCTCTACTAATAGTAGCTAAAGTCACTTGTTCTAGCTCTCTTAGTATCTCCTCCCTTTTTCTTGACCTTCTCCTCTTCAATCTGCTGAGCATAAGTAACCAATCTGGGGAAATCCATCTCCTTAATCAGCATAGTAGTCTTGCATTCCTTGACTACATCATCCGATGCACAAAATATAAACTTGCTCATATGAGCTATGGAGTCAGCTCCTATCGCTGGAGCATACTTTGATAGTTGAGTGAACTTAAGAGCATAGTCCTTCACGCTCATGTAATTTTGCTTTATATTGATGAATTCCTGAACCTTGGCTTCCCTGAGATCTAGTGGGAAGAATTGCTCCAGAAAAGCAGTCTTGAAAATATTCCAACTCACTGGGCCTGCTTTTGTACCACGAGATTGTTTCCACTGCTGGTACCAAGTGTAGGACACACCCTTTAACTGATAGGTGGATAAATCTTCACCCTCGACTAGAGTGACACCCATAATGTCTGTCACCTTCTAAAGGTCATCCAAAACCTCTTGTGAATTCTCTTCTGTCTTAGACCCATGAAATTTTGTAGGGTTCATCCTTGTGAAATCCCAGATCCTTGCTGTAGCAGTGTTAGTCTGAGGTGGAGCTAGTGCCGCTACCTGCTGATTGACCTGGGCACTCATGTCCTAAGCATGCACTTGGAAAGCAACCCTGAATTTGGCATGCGTGACTTGCTCATTCAATGAGTCTGCTGGAGCTGTTGGCGCTGGCTGATTCCTAGCGTTAGCTTTTCTGCGAGGCATTTTTCTGAAATGCAAAGAGCATGAGTTAGAATAGAAGGATATTAAATAGAGTTTATACTCTATAGCACGAGATGAAAAAGAAATAAGGGAAGTTTTTCCTAATGACATCTCATAGCTCCTCCCCTATAAGTGTGACGTGCTTCACAACCATGAAGAAGTCTCCACTTGATGCGGCTTTCAGACATCCTAGGACACTTAAACCTAATGCTATGATAACAAGTTTGTCATGCCCCGAGGCTACCGCCTAGACGCAACACGGTGCATAGTGTCACCAGTGACCCCAAGCTAACCCATGGTATGGTATATCTATACAATTTCAATTTAAAATATGTACTACGGGGAAGTAAAAAAAACAATTTAATACTTGAGACGGGGAAGAACCCCAATATCTGAATATATGAAATATATAGATAGTATAGTGCGAACTGAAAATGACACTCACAACTACTGAAATCTAGTCTATGTCTAAAAGCCTCTAACTGATATGAGTTGCTAGGACATACCCCCAGCTAACACAAATAATCTGAGAATGGAAATAAGAAGATTGAAAAGTAAAGCATGTCTATCGTCCTCAGACTGTGATGACTCACTAATGAGTCTGCTGAGTACAGACTATAAGTCGACTAAGTGTGGTCTGGATGATGAGCACCTGAAGCTACATCATCAAATAATGTAGCACAAAATTATGCGTCAGTACCTTGAATGTACTGAGCATGCAGGATACGTACTAAACTGGACAATATAGAACTGAACATATAAATAGATATGCTGGCATATAACTGAAATTTTAACTGCATGCAATGACTAAGTACAAATCATGAATATAACATGCTGGAGTGAATACTGAAATAAATTCTAAGTACGTGGTTAATACAACATGAATCTGACTGCGGAAGATACTATTAACCGACATACCCCAAGTTGAGCTAACTATGGGGCCAACCTGTAACCCTGGATGGGAGGGTGTTCATACCTTTCCAAGGGTATGGACAAGTCTTACGTGGATCCACTACTGATGTGCACAAGGGACAAGGATTTTCAGCTTAGTCTAATAGCTGACTCCTTTTATACCTACAGTGGTACCGTAGTTTTGGGACTTGGGGACTGCTGCTAATGGTATTAGCCTAAACTGATAGCTAATACTTCATCCCCTCATCCGCTCGTTACTAAGTATACTCCCAACTGAATATACATTACAATGTACTGAAATAATGGATAGCTCAAAGTACTTATAATTAACTGAGATTGCAACATACATATACTGACAGATATGACATTCAAAATCTGAAGCATGATTGTCTGACTAGTCTGTCTAGCAAGCATAATCTATCAAATACTTTAATTACCACAAGATAGGGTTTTTGGGTCTTATATATGAAACTATGCTAATTCTCCAAGAACACATAGTTAGTACCATGGAAGCTATAACAACCGTATTACAATGAATCCCCAAGGTTTAGGAACCCTAGGTCTGAACAGTTCATAGAGAACTGAAGAACTGACTGAAATCTAGGGACCTAATGGGTTAAAGGAACCCACTAGTGAAATAGCGCATATCTAATTAAGAGGACAACGAAGAAATCCTTTGGATTTTGGGCTGAACTTGAAGAAGACCTCTGTTTGTTCTTAGGAGAAAACTATTGCCTCTTTCTCTTCTTTTCTTCCTAAGTCTAATGATTTTAGGAGAATAAATATTTTAGGTAGTTATTGACTAATTAGTTAGGCTTATACTAGTAAAAACAACATATCCTAGTCTTTAAAAGAGAAGGGAAAAGTCTAGAATACCCCTGGTAAAATAAAATAAAATCTTCTAAAAGTCCCAACTCAGAGATCACGACTTTGGTCGAAGGACCATAGTCCTGGATGACGGACTGTTAACTGAGTTCTGGTCCTGTACAGGTGTCTTAGGGTTTCTTTGATCTATGGGAACTATGACCTACAAGAAGGATTGTACTTCTGAACGACGGTTCCTCATGTGGCTCGTGGTTCGTGGGACTTTGGTCTGGAATGGGGATTTTTTTCTGAACTTTTATTTTTTCTGGTTTTCTAAGCTAAGTCTGGGCTTGGATGATCTGTACAAGAACCTTATTGATCCTAAAAAAATTCATACAATAATAATCAAACAATAACCTATCTTAGCCCTCATAAGCTTGGTAAGTACAAATAACAATCACTAAAACCTAACTGTGCCCCCATAAGATTGATAGGTTCCAAATAATCTACATGGCCCTATTTGAAACATCATATCCCCATAGGAAATCTATGTGGCCTTGAATGTAATACCATAGCACCAAAGGCAACTTTATATATGTATAGCCATACATGCACTGTATATTTGTATAGCCCCAAAGAAATTGTATATGTGTAAAGCCCCAAAGACATTTGTCTATCTTGCTTAAGTCACTTTATATTAAGACATTAAGCAACATCATATAGCTTCTAAGGAAACTCCTTGGCTTGTAGGCCTCAATCTATCCCATTTAGGTAAACATTACATCCCGTGAGTAAATATGTTGTATTATAGCCCCTTAGGCAATCAAAATATTCCAGAGGCTTTAAAAAACATCAATAGATGCACAGGCAATCTGCATATAGCCCTTAAGGCACATGTAAAATCCTTGTAACTTACCAGTATAGCCAAAAGGGCAACAAAAAATAATCAGATAGCCTAAAGCATCACAATACTCAATCAGTCCCAAAGGTGAACAAGATAAGGTACAAATGACCTATACAGGTTATCTAAGTCGAATCTGGCATAAGTTTGCTATCTATAGAATAAGAGTCCCAACAAAGGATAAGTATGTCTACTCAGGCAGCCAACACAGTCAACCACTACGACTATAAATAGCTTGTATATAATATACTAGCCATATCACTCATAACACTACCTCCATAACATACCTTTTGTGATGATTCAAAGTGGTCTATTGACTTCTGACCATCCCACAATAACACTACAACATGGAAGGAACTCAATCAACAAATAATAATATGAGGTACTATGAAAACACAATGAAAGATACATATTTTTGTCGTAAAATATTATTCAGGGTCTAAGTAGCCATAAACGGATAAAACATAATTCTTACCTCGTTAACACACCAAAAACACTGCCACAAGATCATCTTATAAAGCTCTATCGATCAAGGGGCTAGGGGGACATGCCACTTGCTTGCTTGTGCAGTCTAACAAAAATGCAAATATCTCTCTATTCTAAAGTCGTATAGATGAACAATTTAGTGAATTGAAAACTTTACTCATAGACCTTTGGTTTAATAGTTCAGGGGCCCTCTAACTCTTTATATATTAAGAGAATAGCTCAGAGATATTTGACTCAAATTTTAGAGAATTTAGTAAAGTAATTTACGACAACTTTTGCTGACTTTTATTTCGCAAACTGCTAGACTTCAAAATTTAACATATGACCATTGAGTGATTAGAATACCTCATAACAGATCCTTCCTATCATATTAAACACTTTTGGTTTTACCTTGAAAATATGGGTTAACTTAAATTTTTAAATGCGCGGGGTGTTACATCCTTCCCCCCTTAGGAATATTCATCCTCGAATGGAAATCAGACTCAGATGGCTAAGTCCTCAAGAGTTGTCAGAATTTTGGCAGAGTCTATTGTAACTAGATAGGATCCAAAACTCAGAAGATTACAACCTTGACGCCCCAAGGGCAACACAAAAGTGCTTTTATGAGTACCACTCGGCATACAATCATCCAAACAAGCCATATCAAATTCTCAAAACCTTAAACTTAAAAGGGGCGCTCACGTTATTCCCTTTCGAATTTGATACTCGGCTAAAATTTCACTTGTATGCTAATTCGAGATATAAAATCTATAAATAGTGCTAATTTTCCACTTATATGCTGATTCAAATGATATAAGCTATACATAGGGTTAGGAAGCGATGCGCTAATTACTACAAATACCGCTCACAACTTATAGTGGAAACATACTCTATTCTACTTAAGTTGTGAAAAGCTGTAAGAACATATATCATATGCACATTTAACTATAATGCATAATCCCTACAATGCCTAACCTAATAAGTAATACAATTCTAGTATATTTAACTCTAGATTGATAGTTCCCCCAACTTTTTTACATATAATCCGTAATACATGAAACATATAGACTATAAGTATATGACTTAACATAATATTGAAGTGAGAGACAATGCACATAGTTAGATCCTGGTGCAAACCTATGTCTTAGAAAGTATTTTCATGAAGCAAATAATCAAAGAGACAGATAATTTGTGGATTATCTATGTCACGACCTAATTCCTCAAGTCATGATGGCACCTACCACCCCCTGTAGGAATATCAATCCCCGTAGCCCAGAATGATAAGTAATGGGCTACTATCTAATAAGCATGCAGAAAAAATAATATTTAAGTGGAAGCAAGAAGTAAAAGTAAAGAAATATAGCAACAAAGTATGTATATATATATATAGGAAAACGAAACCATCCCTCGATCTAGTATCTGAGTATAAGAGTCGCTACAACATAAAACTAGTGCAAGGGTCCAAAAGAATATGTACCATTGTCTCTAAATAACAAAAGAGTACATAATACAGAAGAGGAGATAAGAGCTTAGCTCTAGCCGCCAGGATCTCACTCTAAGTCTTGGATCATCCAAACACACTCCACGAGTCTCCACGAGTCAACGGTGATAGCCCATACTAGGATCAAAACAAGGAAGATGCAGAGTGTAGTATGAGAACCAATTGCAAAGCATCAAGTACCGAGTAGGCTTCGTTGGCCGATTGAGCGCATCTAAGATATAAAAGCAGTAAATAGAAGAATAAAATAAATAAGTACATGGAAGCTAGCATAGACAGAATAAAAGGAGAAAATAATCATGCTAGGCTAGCTACTAGAAATGTATATTACAGAACATAGGTGATGGAATGAAGAACACACATGGGTACCTTGCAACAACAATATATATATATATATATATATATATATATATATAAAGTTCAAGAAGTAGATGGTATACCGGTAACCTAAAGAAAAGGGAAGAAAGGAAAGTAACTTAACATAGACATGCCAGTAGTGAATCACATAAGGTAAGGATGATAAAATAATAACCCGCAAGTACAATAGAATGAACCAGCACTACAATAGGATATAATAAGAATAAATCTACATATAGTCCCAACGGGAGCCCATACACCCAAGGAACACATACGAGTGAAAACAAACTCTCCGGCATCCCATACTACCAGAGCGTACACTTAGAAAACAACAAACAAGGGTTGAATAAAAAATAAATGCATGTTATTATTATATAGTGAAACCAGCTGTAACCGTAGAACCATATGTACCTCCTCAGCGCCGATAGGCCCAGCAGGTAGGATCCATGGAAGAATGCACCCGTATACCTCAATTGCAGTGTATACCCCTCCTCTAGCATACTCGACACATATCCCCTGGTCTAGATTGGCAAGCTCCATGGAGGTCCTCGACCACTGACCAGGCAAGCTCCATGGAGGTCCTCCACCACATAAAAAATCTCATAATCCTTGAATATCAAATATAACTGCACAAAGTGTATCCGAGTCTAAACCAGTAAATGACTGCCCAGAGTGTTTCTCGGTCTAAATCAGTAATCAAGTCTCAAAATCTCCTTAAAGGGGTGCCCAGGGTGTATCTGGGTCTAAAACAGTAGTAAAAAAAGTTTGTCACTTGGCTCGACCGAATCTAATATCGTCTCAAATCAGTAATAAAAGGTGTCTAGCACTAAGGCTCTGCCAAGTCTAGTATAATTTTGAAAATGGATATAAAATCATCATTTAATCTCTCTTACCCCAAGAAGATCCATAAAGCCAGTTCCAAAACCCTTTTATAACCATCTTTACCGAAAATGGGCCCTCAAGGCCATGCAAGGTTTAGAAAACCAAATGTAGTAGGATGTAGCCAATACAATAGTAAAACATGCAAAAACTCTATTTATATACATGATAAGGGTATACCCAAACACACAACAGCAGCCCAATGGCTCACAATCAACCTATCGGCCTAGCACAGGCTCCAATAGCTCTACAACATATATAACTAGCTCTACAATCGTGATACCAATGTCAGGTACTCATGGACATTCCCATATAACCTACCATCTATGGTGCAGATACATAAACAAGACCACAAAGGGCAACAAGGGTAAAACTACCAATTAAAATGAATACTACAATGATACGAGTTAAATAAGATGAACATAAATGAAGCGCAAAAAGGTCTGGGGTGCCAAGATAATAAAACTCAACCCAAGGATGCTAATTAGTACAATTATAGCCTATACACACAAAGTCAAATATAGAAAAGACCTTGATTTACCTTTTGTCCGATGACAAGTTGCTAAAACGATGATGTCCAAGCCCAAACTGCTCCAGGAAGCTCCGAACAACAGTCAAAGTACCATAAACATAATCTATGCATTAAAATAAGACTAACAATACCCATATAGCTTAAAGTATAGACAGGTCAAAATTTGGGTCACAAGAGGGCACATGGGCCGCACAACTGAAATAGAAAATGAAAATTACTATGAGGTTCCAACCTCACCCAGAACCCTTGCCCAAAAGTTGAGAAGAAATTGAATAAAGAAAGGGGATAAAACATCCCAGAGAAGAAGAGGGTGACATGTGAAAACTTGAAATTATCCAAAATAGAAAGGAGGCATTACTCGCCACTAGGAGAGGAAGCAAGTCTACGAGATAAAAATACACGCAACCACGAACAAGCAGCCCTAAATTTACACTACAACTAAACAAACCTCCTCCCCCAAGCTAAGGAGCACAACAATGGATTATTTTAGCTAAGGAGAAGAAAGGAATTTTTGAGAAGAGGACTTACCAAACATGGATGGAATCGAGGATAATCTCCATAAGAAAGAATTCTCACACTGGGAACTGGTTATGAACCAATTTTAGGTGAGGGAAATAGTTTTAGAGTGAGAAAACATAGGTTAAATGGTCTAAAAAATCGAGAAGAAAGGGTTGTATACTATTGTCCACAGGCTAGCGCATATAGGCGCTGGCACAGTGCCATCGCGCTGCAGGGACCAAGCACACACCGGTCCTATTGCACAAAAGGAGCACCATTGGCACGGAAGGCTGGGAAGCAGTCTAGCACAATCGCGCATCCTTGGCGCCGTTGGCGGCGAAGGCATGCTTGCTGCAGAAAAACAAGAAGCATGCAAACTTCTACGGGGTGTTCCGGGCATAATCAGAACCCAATAATCACAAACCAAACATGCTACTAGAGTGGAAATGACATTCTTGACCCAACTGAATAACCGAAACTTTCATACGAGGTCTTTTCAGAGGAATGTTGACCCAAGTCAACATTAGCCCAAGTAAACATTAGCTAAGGAAAACCAAACACCCAAAATGAGCCCGGCTCTCCTGGGATTTGAACCTACCACCTACGTATCCCAAACTAGACATTCTAGAGCTGATGGAACCATTAGATTTCAAATCTGACACTCTGATAATCGAAAGTTAACTAAAGTCAAACTTCTAACTCCAACTGGCCTGAAATCTCAAAAAGTGAGATAGAATCATACTAAAAGTTCCCAGGCCTGTCCAACCAAACTAAAATCCGCATTTCGGAGCTAATAGAATTGTCAAAATTTGATTTCTAGCAGGTTAGCTATGAATTTTGACTAAAGTCAATGATTTCATAAGTTAAAGCTGTAAAATAGGGAAACGGCCGTAAAGACCAAATGAAAGGCCAGTGCACTAAACCAGTGGTCCCAACACGTCATTAATGACTTGGGACCGCTACAAGCATGCTCTAATAGTACAAAGAAAGCGTAAATGCGAGAATGAACAAAAAGGTCATTAAATTATCCATTACTAAAAAGGACTTTCATCCTTAAAAGTCAAGAACAAGGAAGTATGTGAAGGCTCAAACAACTGTGGATACTGAGCCCGCATCTCTCTCTCGGTCTCCCAGGTAGCCTCCTCGATCGGATGATGCCTCCACTAAAGCTTAACTACCAAAATCTCCCTAGATCTCAACCTCCTGATATCTATAGACAGAATAGCTACCAGCTCCTCAACAAAGTTCAAACTCTCATCCTACTATATAGAATCCCATTGCAACACATGCGACTCATCTGGAACATACTGCCTCAACATCGATACATGGAATACTAGATGCATAGCTCAAAATATCTGAGGTAAAGCTAACATATATGCAACACCACCAACTCTCTGAAGGATCTCAAATGGACAATTATACCTAGGGCTATGCTTACCCCACCTACCAAATGTCATCAGGCCTTTCATCTGTGATACGTGGAGAAACACCAAGTCACAAACACTAAACTCCAAGGCACAAAGTCTATAATCAGCGTAGGTCTTCTGCCTACTCTAGGATACCCTAAGTCTCTCTTAAATAACCTAGACTTTGTCTAATAAATTATGAAGCAAGTTTGTACTATGTGGCCTAGACTACAAACCATCAAACCAACCCACTGGCGATTTACAATGCCTATAATACAATGCCTCAAAAAAAGTGCCATGCTAATACACAAGTGGTAACTATTATTATAAGAAAACTATGTCAACGGAACATACTGAGCCCACGAACCTCCAAAGTCAAGAACACAGGCTCGTAACATGTCCTCAAAGACTTGAATAGTCCTCTCAGACTAGACATCTATTTGAGCGTGGAATACGATACTAAGCTAAAACTCTGTACCCAACTCTCGCTGAATAATCCTCTAAAACTCATATGTGAACTGAGTGCCACAATCTGAAATGATTATGGCAGGGACCCCATGGAAATGAACAATCTTACCAAGGTAAATCTGATCCAACCTCTCTGCACTATAGATATATTAGACTGGAAAGAAGTGCGTTGACTTTGTCAGCCTATTTATAATTACCCAAATGGTATTAAACCTTTGAGAAGTGCATGGCAATCGAACTATGAAGTCCACAGTAATCCCTTCCCACTTCCACACTAGGATGGGAAGTAGCTACATCAATCCACCACGTCTCATGTGCTCGAACTTCATCTGATGATAGTTCAAGCACTAAGATACAAACTCTGTTATGTCCCGCTACATGACACTCCACTAGTAAAGCTGCCTCAAATCACTAAACATCTTAGTTGCGCCAGGATTGATGGAATATCTAGTATAATGTGCCTCACAGAGAATTAACTGAATCAAATCCTTAACTTTAAGAACACAAAGATGACAATCAAATCTCAGAACACCATCAGAATATAAAGTAGCCCTGCTGGCCTTACCTCGAATAACTTGATAATGAATGTCACATAACCATTGATCCTCAAACTGATGACTTTGAATCTGCTCAACTAAAGTAGAACAGATCTCAATAATGGTAAGGACCCTTCTGATATATGATACGTCAAGCCTAACCAAATAGTTATCCAAGGACTAGATGTCTAGAAACATATAAATGGAACACGTATATAAATATATGATCAAGGGCAATAGACCGCTATGCTAAAAGAAAAAAACAACAAGGCAAACACGGACGCTAATGCATATTTATTCAACCCTAAGCTTGCAAGCCTCTAATATTAGTAAACTTTGCTGGGAAAGGGCCCCAACTATCCATCAACTATATATAAAAAAAGACTGACAAACCTCTGGATCTGGAAACTTTGAAAGAAATGGTGCTAATCAATCTGCTTGAAATTGTCAATACTATGGAAGAGGCTTCTCTACCTATTTATCAAGCCCTGTAGGCATGATTGTAGCACCCCAAGGCTTAAGGCGTCAGTATGAAATAATTTACCAAGTATACAGGATATAATAACTAAGCGGGTATCATAAGGTACTTATTATAGATACAAATAAGGGGAAAAAGATAATCTAAATGTACTTACAAAATCCAGAATCTATAAATAGCTAAAGTGATATCATAAATTCCTATAAATACTCGGATAGAGAGTCATAGGTTAGCTAGAACGTACTTACCCGCTCATTGCTTAAACCTCAAACCCATAACAAAATGAGCAGTTTGCTTACCCGAATCAAGCTACTAATATCATCAATTTATGAAGTACTCAAGGAAGTAGATCAAGAATTTACATAATAGAACCTTATTGCTCCTAACAAAATTCATACAATAATAATCAAACAATAACCTAACTGAGCGCTCATAAGCTTGGTATGTACAAACAACAATCACTAAAACCTAACCGAGCCCCCATAAGATTGATAAGTTCCAAATAAATCTACATGATCCTATATGAAACTTCATAGCCCCATAGGAAATCTATGTGGCCTTGAAGGCAATACCATAGCACCAAAGGCAACTTTATATTTGTATAGCCATAAAAACACTGTATATTTGTATAGCCCCAAAGGAACTGTATATGTGTAAAGCCCTAAAGACAACTGTATATCTAGCCTAAGTCGCTTTATATTAAGACATTAAGTAACATTATATAGCTCCGAAGGAAACTCCTAGGCATGTAGGCGTTAATCTATCCCTTTTAGGTAAACAATACAGCCCGTGAGTGAATATGTTGTATTATAGCCCCTTAGGCAATCAAATAGACTAAATCATCACACCACTCAAGCAGTCCCAAAGGTGAGCAAGATAAGCTATAAACGACCTATACATGTTATTTAAGTCAGATGTGGCATATAGTTGCTATCTATAGAATAAGAGTCCCAACAAGGGATAAGTATTTCTACTCAGGCAGCAAACACAGTCAACCACTAAAACTATAAATAACTTGTATATAATATACTAGCCATATCACTCATAAAACCACCCCCATCCCACGATAACACTACAACATGGCAGGAACTCAATCAACAAATAATAATACAAGGTACTATGAAAACATAATGAAAGATACATTTTTTGCCGTAAAATACTATTCAGGGTCTAAGTATCCATAAACGGATAAAACATAATTCTTACCTCACTTAAAATACCAAAAACACTGCCACAAGATCATCTTATAAAGCTCCACCGACCAAGGGGATCGGGGGCCCATGCCAATTGCTTGCTTGTGCAGTCTAACAAGAATGCAAATATCTCTCTATTCTAAAGTCATATAGATGAACAATTTAGTGCATTGAAAACTAGACTCATAGACCTTCGATTTAATAGTTTAGAGGCCCTCTAACTCTTTATATATTAGGAGAATAGCTCCGAGATATTTGACCCAAATTTTAGAGAATTTAGTAAAGTAATTTACAAAAACTTTTGGTGACTTTTATTTCGCAAATTTCTAGACTTTAAAATTTAATATATGACCATTGAGTGATTAGAATACCTCATAACAGATCCTTCCTATCATATTAAACACTTTTGGTTTTACCTTGAAAATATGGGTAAACTTAAATTTTCAAACGCACGGGGTGTTACATCCTTCCCCTTATAGGAACATTCATCATCGAATGGAAATTAGACTCGGATTTCTAAGTCCTCAAGAGTTGTTAGAATTTGGCAGAGTCTCTATTGTAAACGGGACTACAAGGGACCCAAAACTCATAAGATTACAACCTTTATTCCCAAGGGTAACACAAAAGTGATTTTATGAGTACCACTCGGCATACAATCATCCAAACAAGCAATATCAAATACTCAAAACCTTAAAGTTAAAAGGGGTGCTCATATTATTTCTTTTAGAATTTGATACTCGGCTAAAATTCCACTTATATGCTGATTCGAGTTATATAATCTATAAGTAGTGCTAATTCTCCACCTATATGCTAATTCGAATGATATAATCTATAAATAGTGTTAGGAAGTGATGCCCTAATTAATACAAATACCACTCACAACTTATAGTGAAACTTACTCTATTCTACTTAAGTTGTGAAAAGTTGGAAGAACATATAACATATGCACTTTTAACTGTAATGCATAATCCCTACAAGGCTTAAGCTAATAAGTAATTCATTTCTAGTTGTTACAAGAAAATATATTTAACTCTAGAGTGATAGTTCCCTCCACTTTTTTACATATAATCCGTAATACATGAAACATATAGACTATAAGCATATGACTTAAAATAATATTGAAGTGAGAGACAATTCACATAATTAGATCCTTGTGCTAACCTATGTCTTAGAAAATATTTTCATGAAGCAAATAATCAAAGAGACAGATAATTTCTGGATCATCTATGTCACAACCTAATTTCTCAAGTAATGATGGCACCTAAAACCTCCTGTAGGCGTATCAATCCCCGTATCCTGGAATGATAAGTAATAGGCTACTATCTATTAAGCATGCAGAAGAAGTAATACTTAAGTGAAATCAAGAAGTAAAAGTAAATAAATATAGCAACAGAGTATATATAAATAGGAAAATGAAACCATCCCACGATCTAGTAGCAGAGTATAAGAGCCGCTACTACATAAAAAGACTGTAAGGATCCAAAAGAATATGTACAATTGTCTCTGAATAACAAAAGAATACATAATACAAAAGAGGAGATAAAAGTTTAGCTCCGGCTTCTAGGATCTCACTCTCAGTCTCAGATGATCCAAACACACTCCCCACGAGTATCCACGATTCAATGGTGATAGACCATACTAGGATCTGAATAAAGAAGATGCAGAGTGTAGATGAGCACCAATAGCAAAGCAACATGTACCTAGTAGGCTTTATTGGCCGACTGAGCGCATCTAAGATATAAAAGAAGTAAATAGCATAATGAAAGAAGATAGTCACAAAAGCAAATAGATAAGTACACGAAAGCTACCATAGACAGAATACAAGGAGAAAATAATCATGCTCGGCTAGCTACTAGAAATATATATTACTGAACATAGGTGATGGAAAGAAGAATGCACCGGGGTCCCTTGCAATAACAATATATATAGATAAATTTCAAGAAATAGGTGGTACACCGATAACCTTAAGAAAAGGGAAGAACGAAAAGAAACTTAACATAGACATGCCCGTAGTGAATCACACAAGGTAAGGATGATCAAATAAAACCCATAAGTACTATAGAATGAACCAGCACTACAATAGGATATAATAAGAATAAATCTACCTACAGTCCCAACGGGCGCCCATACACCCAAGGAACACATACGAGTGAAAATAAACCCTTTGGCATCCAATACTACTAGAGCGTACACTTAGAAAACAACAAACAAGGGTTGAATAAAACACATATGTATGGTATTATTATATAGTGAAACCATGTGTAACCATAGAACCATATGTACTTCCTCTAGCACCGATAGACCCAATAGGTAGGATCCATGGAAGGATGCACCTGTATACCTCAATTACACCGTATACCCCTCCTCTAGCACACTCGGCACATAGCCCCTTAAAGGGTGCTCAGAGTGTTTCTGCGTTTAAATCGGAAATCAAGTCTTAAAATCCCCTTAAAGGGGTGTCGAGGGTGTATCTGATCTAAAATAGTAGTAAAAAAAGTTTGTCACTTGGCTCAAACGAATCTAATATTGTCTCAAATCAGTAATAAAATGTGTCTAGCACTAAGGCTCAGCCGAGTTTCGTATAATTGTGAAAATTGTGATAAAATCATCCTTTAATCTCTCTTAGCCCAAGAATATCCATAAAACTAGTTCCAAAACCCTTTTATAACCATCTTTACCGAAAATGGGCCCTCAGGGCCATGCATGGTTTATAAAACCATATGTAGTAGGTCGTAGCCAATACAATAGTAAAACATACAGAAAATCTCTTTATATGTATGATAATGGTATGCCCAAACACACAACAACAGCCCAATGGCTCACAAATAACCTATCGGCCTAGCATAGGCTACATTTGCTCTACAACTTATATAACTAGCTCTATAATCGAGATACCAATGTTCGGTAATCATGGACATTCCCAAATAACCCACCATTTATGGTACAGATGCATAAACAAGACCACACAGGGCCACAAGGGTAAAACTACCAATTAAAATAAATGCTACAATGATATGAGTGAAATAAGACGGACATAAATGAAGCGGACAAGGTCTGGGGTTCCAAGATAATAAAACCCAATCCAAGGATGCTAATTAGTACAATTATAGCCTATATACGTAGAGTCTAATATAGAAGAGACCTTAACCTACCTTTTTTTTTATGACAAGCTGCTAGACCTATGATGGCAAAGCCTAAACTGCTCCAAAAAGCTCCGAACAACAGTCAAAGTACCATTAACATAATCTATGCATTAAAATAAGACCAACAATACCCATATAGCTAAAAGTATAGCCGGGTAAAAATTTGGGTCACAAGAGGGCCCATGGGCCCCAAAATCTGAAACAAAAAAGGAAAATTACTATGAGGTTCCAACCTCACCAAGAACTCATGCCCAAAAGTTGAGAAGAAATTAAATAAAGAAAGGGGCTAATACATCCAAGAGAAGAAGAGGGTGACATGTGAACATTTGAAATGATCCGGAATAGAAAGGAAGAATTACTCACCACTGGGAGAGGAAGCATGTCTATGAGATAAAAATACATGCAACCATGAACAAGCAGCCCTAAATTTAAACTACAACCAAACAAAACCCCTCCCCCAAGATAAGGAGCACAAAAATGGAGGATTTTAGCTATGGAGAAGAAATGAATTTTGGAGAAGAAGACTTACCAAACGAGGAAGGAATCGAGGATAATCGCCATAAGGAAGAATTCCCACACTAGGAACTGATTAGGAACCAATTTTAGGTGAGGAAAATGTTTTTAGAGTAAGAGAATATAGGTGAAATGGTTTAAAAAATCAAAAGTTTCGTGAAATCCTGGCACATTAACACCCTTAACTTCGAATCTTTTCTTGTCCTTAATAAACTCAAAAAGACTTTTTATCATGACACTTAGGCATCAGAAAACTTGAAAATCTATGGTAGTTACTTGAACACTTGGCAACACACATTCACAAAAGTTTACCCCTCTATTTTATTATAAATAGATATGCACAATTCAGAGAATCTCAAGCTAACACTGAAGGATCAAAGAATAACATTACACTATTGATAGACGACTATGCATACACCAGTGATACACAACTTTCAAAGCTAGCAATTGGACAGTGTCACCCTAGTTCCCTCACATATCAAAGAATGTCCATCACACATTTATTCAAGTAAGACCGGGATGGTATAAACAAGTTCGCTCACACTCACAAAGAAGTTCAAACATTGTATATATATATACCATAGGCTTGCCCTTATTTTCTACGCTTCAATTATCAGATGGACAAATTATAATCACTATAGAACTTTGTTTTGCTTGTAATGTAGGTTCAGGGATGGGTATGGTAGATTTTGATAAATGACTCAACCTTCCTTTAACACTACACTATTTTCTCATTTTATTTCTCAGCCCTTTTCTTCCATTCCCTTCTTTTCTTTTAACATAGCTCTATTCTTGTTTTATTCCTAACTTATAGATATTTTTCTTCTTGCTTGGAATTTTTCTGGATTTTTCTCTTTTTTCTTATTCTCTTGTTTTTCTTTTCAAGCCCCTTTTTCTTCGATCAGTTCCTTCTTTTTCATACCCAAATTTCCTCTTTACTGTTTCCAATTTCAAGCACCCTCAACTTAGGCATTTTTTCTAAGTTGAAGTCTTGTGCCAACTGGGGCCAAAACAGAGGTTTACTTACAATAATGTGGGATGGCAGTCTGGCTAGTAAAAGAAAAGTCTAAGGATCAAAATAGGGATCGATGGACTAAGTACATCATTTTCTAGGTCATTTTAGTTTTGAATGGGCTACAACAAAAAAAGCCTATGATCCTTTCCTAACCAAACTATTTGATGACAGTAGCAAGACTCACTGGCATGTTCTAGATTGTACACATGTGATGCCCCAACTTAGGGATGTAACTCGGACCTGATGCCAACTTAGACCTTCACTAGTCCTTGTTAGACAACTACACTACCAGTGTAATTCAGACAAAAAATCAAGAAAACAAACAAGTATATCTCAGCATAAAAACAATCTCTCGATCAGCAAGGCCCCTGTCAACATACCTTGTAATAAACTCAACTAATCTCAACAATTTATATAGACAAAAACTAAATCATGTGTTGTCCATCGAGGCCACCATGATATCTATAAACATATAAATGGAACATATATATACATATATGATCAAGGACAATAGGCCGCTATGCTAAAAGAAAAAAAAACAAGGCAAACACGAACGCTAATGCATATTTATACAACCCTAAGTTTGCAAGACTCTAAGAGTAATAAACTTGGCTGGGAAAGGGTCCCAACTATCCATCTACTATCTATAAAAAAAGAATGAGAATCCTCTGAATTTGCCAACTTAAAAAGAAATGGAGCTGGTAAATCTGTTTGTCAGGACCTGTAGGCATGAGTGCAGCACCCCAAGGCTCAGGGCATCAGTATGAAAATAATTTACCAATTATCCAAGGATATAATAACTAAGCAGATATCATAAGGTACTTAATGTAGATACAAATAAGGGGCAAAAGATAATTTAAATATACTTACCAAATCAGGAATCTATAAATAGCCAAACTTATATCATAAATTACTATAAATACTCGGATAGAGAGTCATAGGTTAGCTAGAACGTACTTACCCGCTCATGGCTTAAACCTCAAACCCATAACAAAATAAGCAGCCTGCTTACCCGAATCAAGCTACTAATATCATCAATTAATAAAGTACTCAAGGAAGTAGATCAAGAATTTACATAATAGAACCTTATTACTCATAACGAAATTCATACAATAATAATCAAACAATAACCTAACTGAGCCCCCATAAGATTGGTAAGTACAAACAACAATCACTAAAACCTAACCGATCCCCCAAAAGATTGACATGTGGCCTTGAAGGCAATATCGTAGCACCAAAGGCAACTTTATATTTGTATAGCCATAAAGGCACTGTATATTTGTGTAGCCCCAAAGGAACTCTATATGTGTAAAGCCACAAAGACAACTGTATATCTAGCCTAAGTTACTTTATATTAAGAAATTAAGTAACATCATATAGCTCCGAAGGAAACTCCTTGGCCCGTAGGCCTCAATCTATCCCCTTTAGGTAAACATTACAGCCCGTGAGTGAATATGTTGTACTATAGCCCCTTAGGCAATCAAAATATTCCAGAGGCTTTAAAAATATCAATAGATGCATAGGCAATCTGCATATAGCCCTGAAGGAACAAATAAAATCCACGTAACCTACCATAATAGCCCAAAGGGCAAAAAAATAATAATCAAATAGCCTAAAGCATCACACTACTCAAGCAGTCCCAAAGGTGAGAAAGATAAGCTACAAATGACCTATAAAGGTTATCTAAGTCGGATCTGGCATAAGGTTGCTATCTATAGAATAAGAGTCCCAACAAGGGATAAGTATGTCTACTCAGGCAGCCAACATAGTCGACTACTACGACTATAAGTAGCTTGTATTTAATATACTAGCACCTTTTGTGATGATTCCAAGTGGGATATTGACTTTTGCCGATCCCACCATAACACTATAACATGGCAGGAACTCAATCAACAAATAATAATACGAGGTACTATGAAAACACAATGTAAGATACACATTTTTGCCATAAAATACTATTTAAGGTATAAGTAGCCAAAACTGATAAAATATAATTGTTACCTCGCTTAACACACCAAAAACAGTGCCACAAGCTCATCTTATAAAGCTCCATCGACCAAGGGGTTAGGGGGCCCACACCACTTGCTTGCTTGTGCAGTCTAACAAAAATGTAAATATCTCTCTATTCTAAAGTCCTATAGATGAACAATTTAGTGCATTGAAAAATAGACTCATAGTCCTTCGGTTTAATATTCCACGGGCTCTCTAACTCTTTATATATTACGAGAATAGCTCAAAGATATTTGACCCAAATTTTAGAGAATTTAGTAAAGTACTTTACGATAACTTTTGCCGACTTTTATTTCGCAAATTTCTAGACTTTAAAATTTAACATATGGCCATTGAGTGATTAGAACATCTCATAACAAATCCTTCCTATCATGTTCAACGCTTTTGGTTTTACCTTGAAAATATGGGTTAACTTAAATTTTCAAACGCATGGGGTGTTACAGCCTCCCCCTTAGGAACATTCATCCTCGAATGGAAATCAAACTCAGATGGCTATGTCCTCAAGAGTAGTCAGAATTTTGGCAGAGTCTTTATTGTAAACGGGACTACATGGGACCCACAACTTTGAAGATTACAACCTTGATGCCCCAGGGGCACATAAAAGTGCTTTTATGAGTACCACTCGGCATACAATCATCCAAACAAGCCATATCAAATACTCAAAACCTGAAAGTTAAAAGGGGCACTCATGTTATTTCTTTTCAAATTTGATACTCGGCTAAAATTCCCTTTATATGCTGATTCAAGTGATATAATCGATAAGTAGTGCTAATTATCCACCTATATGCTGATTCGAATGATATAATCTATAAATAGTGTTAGGTTACTACAAATACCGCTCACAACTTATAGTGGAAACTTAATCTATTCTACTTAAGTTGTGAAAAGCTGTAAGAACATATATCATATGCACATTTAAATATAATGCATAATCCCTACAAGGCTTAACCTAATAAGTAATACATTTCTAGTTGTTACATGAAAATATATTTAACTCTAGAGTGATAGTTCCCCCCAATTTTTTACATATAATCCGTAATACATGAAACATATAGACTATAAGCATATGACTTAACATAATATTGAAGTGAGAGACAATGCATATAATTAGATTCTGGTGCTAACCTATGTCTTAGAAATATTTTAATGAAGCAAATAATCAAAGAGATAGATAATTTATGGATCATCTATGTCACGACCTAATTTCTCATGTCATGATGGCACCTAAAACCCCATGTAGGCGTATCCATCCCCGTATCCCGGAATGATAAGTTATGGGCTACTATCTAATAAGCATGCGGATGAAGTAATATTTAAGAGGAAGCAAGAAGTAAAAGTAAAGAAATATAGCAACAAAGTATATATATATATATATAGGAAAATGAAACCATCCCATGATCTAGTATCAGAGTATAAGTGCCGTTGCTACATAAACATAGTGAAAGGGTCCAAAAGAATATGTACAATTATCTCTGAATAACAAAATAGTACATAATACAATAGGATATAATAAGAATAAATCTACCTACAGTCCCAATGGGCGCCCATACACCCAAGGAACACATACGAGTGAAAACAAACCCTCCGGCATCCCATACTACCAGAGCGTACACTTAGAAAATAGCAAACAAGGGTTGAATCAAACACAAATGCATGGTATTATTATGCAGTGAAACCATGTGTAACCATCGAACCATCTGTACCACCTCCAGTGCCGATAGGCCCAGCAGGTAGGATCCATGGAAGGATGCATCTGTATACCTCAATTGCACAGTATACCCCTCCTATGGCACACTCGGCACATCACCCTTAGTATTTATTGGCAAGCTCCATGGAGGTCCTCGACCATATACAAAATCTCAGAATCTCAGAATATCAAATATAACTGCATAGAGTGTATCTGAGTCTAAACCAGTAACCGTGATATTCAAATGAGTGCCCACAGTGTTTCTGGGTCTAATTCAGTAATTGAGTCTCAAAATCTCCTTAAAGGGGTGCCCATAGTGTATCTGGGTCTAAAACAATAGTAAAACAAGTTTGTCACTTGGCTCGATCGAATCTAATATCGTCTCAAATCAGTAATAAAATGTGTCTAGCACTAAGGCTCAGCCGAGTCTAGTATAATTTTGAAAATGGTAATAAAATCTTCATTTAATCTCTCTTACCCCAAGAAGATCCATAAATCTAGTTCCAAGATCCTTTTATAACCATCTTTACAAAAAAGGGGCCCTCAGGGCCATGCAAGGTTTAGAAAACCATATTTAGTAGGTCGTAGAAAATACAATAGTAAAACACGCAGAAAATCTCTTTATATGCATGATAATGGTATGCCCAAACACACAACAGCATCCCAACGGCTCACAATCAATCTATCGGCCCAGCACAGGCTCCAATCGCTCTACAACATATATAACCAGCTCTACAATCGAGATACCAATGTCCGGTACTCATGGACATTCCCAAATAACCCATCATTTATGATACAGATGCATAAACAAGACCACACAGGGCCACAAGGGTAAAACTACCAATTAAAATGAATACTAGAATGATACTAGTGAAATAAGATGGACATAAATGAAGCAGACAAGGTCTGGGGTGCCAAGATAATAAAACCCATTCCAAGGATGTTAATTAGTACAATTATAACCTATATACGCAGAGTCTAATATAGAAGAGACCTTAACCTAACTTTTTTCCGATGACAACCTGCTAGAACGATGATGTCCAAGCCTCAATTGCTCCAAGAAGCTCCGATCAACAGTCAAAGTACCATTAACATAATCTATGCATTAAAATAAGACTAACGATACCCATATAATAAAAGTATAGCCGGGTTGAAATTTTTGTCACAAGAGGGCCCATGCCCTACAATCTGAAATAGAAAATAAAAATTACTGTGAGGTTCCAACCTCACCAAGAACTCATGCCAAAAATTGAGCAGAAATTGAATAAATAAAGGGGCTAAAACATCCCAGAGAAGAAAAGGGTGACTTGTGAAAACTTGAAATAATTCGAAATAGAAAGGAGGAATTACTCACCGCATGGAGAGTAAGCAAGTCTACGAGATAAAAATACATGCCATCACGAACAAGAAGCCCCAAATTTACACTACAACCAAACCCCGTCCCCCAAGCTAAGGAGCACAATAATGGAGGATTTTAGCTAAGGAGAAGAAAGGAATTTTGGAGAAGAGGACTTACCAAATGAGGAAGTAATCGAGGATAATCTCCATAAGGAAGAATGCCCACACTAGGAACTTATTAGGAACCAATTTTAGGTGAGGTAAATGTTTTTAGAGTGAGAGAACATAGGTGAAATGGTCTGAAAAATCAAGAAGAAAGGGTTATATACTGTTGTCCACAGGCTAGCGCCATTGGCGCTGGCACAGTGCTATCGTGATGCACGGACCAGGCACACACGGGTGCAATCGTACAAAAGGGGAAACATAGGCATGCTTGATGCACAAAAACGAGCAACAAGAAAACTTCTACGGGGTGTTCCGGGCATAACCAAAACCCGATACTCACAAACCAAACATGCTACTAGAGTGGAAACGATGTTCTGGACTCAACCGAATAACCAAAACTTTCATACGAGGTCATTTCAGAGGAATGTTTACCCAAGTCAACATTAGTTAAGGCCAACCAAACATCCAAAATTAGCCCAACTCACTCAAGACTCAAACTAACCACCTACCTAACCCAAACACGACATTCTGGAGCTGATGGAACCATTGGATTTCAAATCTGACACTCCAATAATCAAAAGTCAACCAAAGTCAAACTTCTAACTCCAACATGACTTAAATCTCAAAAAGTGAGCTAAAATCATACTAAAAGTTCCCAGTCCCGTCCAACTAAAAAAAAATTTGCATTTCGGAGCTAACGAAACTATCAGAAATTTATTCCTAGCACATTAGCTAAGAATTTTAACTAAAGTCAATAATTTCCTAAGTTAAAGCTCAAAAATAGGGAAATGGTCATACAGACCAAATGAAAGGCTAGCGCACCAAACCAGTGGTCCCAGCAAGTCATAAATGACTTGAGACCGCTACAAGTAAGCTCTAACAGTATAAAGAAAGCATAAATGCAAGATGAACAAAAGGGTTATTACATCATCCATGATTAAAAAGGACTTTCATCCTCGAAAGTCAAGAACAAGGAAGTACGTGAAGGCTCAAATAACTGCGGATACTGAGCCCTCATCTCTCTCTCGGTCTCCCAAGTAGCCTTCTCGTTTGGACGATGCCTCCACTAAACCTTAACTACCGAAATCTACCTAGATCTCAACCTCCTGATATCTCTAGCCAGAATAGCTACCGGCTCCTCAACAAAGGTCAAACTCTTATCCTACTGTACAAAATCCCACTGCAACACATGCGACTCATCTGGAACATACTACCTCAATATTGATACATGGAATACTACATGCATAACTCAAAACATCGGAGGTAAAGCTAACATATAGCAACACCACCAACTCTCTAAAGGATCTCAAATGGCCCAATGTACCTAGGGCTATGCTTGACCCACCTACCAAATCTCATCAGGCCCAAAGTCTCCAACACTGAACTCTAAGGCACAAAGTCTACGATGAGTGTAGGTCTTCTGCCTACTTTGCATTGCCGTAATTCTCTCCCAAATCACTTGGACTCTATCGAATAAATCACGAAACAAGCCAATACTAGAGGCCTAGACTCCAAACCATCCAACCAACCCATTGGTGATCTGCAATGCCTACTATACAATGCCTCAAAAAAGGTGCCATGCCAATACTCAAGTGGTAACTATTATTATAAGAAAACTATGACAATGGCAGATACTGATCCCACAAACCCCCTAAGTCAAGAACACAAGCTCGTAACATGTCCTACAGGACCTGAATAGTCCTCTTAGACTAGACATCTATTTTAGAGTGGAATACGAAACTAAGCTGAACCTCTGTACCCAACTCTCGCTGAATAATCCTCTAAAACTGATATGTGAACTGACTGCCACAATCTAAAATGATAGAGGTAGGGACCCCATGGAAATGAACAATCTTACAAAGACAAATTTGAGCCAACCTCTCTGCACTGTAGAAATAATGGACTGGCAAGAAGTGCGCTGACTTAGTGAGCTTATTAACAATTACCCAAATATAGTCAAACCCTTGATAAGTGCATGGCAATCGAACTATGAAGTCTATAGTAGTCCCTTCCCACTTCCACATGTGGATGGCAAGTCTCCACATCAATCCACCATGTCTCATGTGCTCGAACTTCACCTGAAGAACGTTCAAGAACCAAGATACAAACTCTGCTATGTCCCACTTGATGACAATCCACTAGTAAGGCTTCCTTAAATCCCTTTACATCTTAGTTGTGCCAGGATGGATGGAATATCTAGTATAATGTGCCTCACAGATAATCAACTGAATCAAATCCTCAATTCTACGAACACAATGACGACTATTGATGAACGCTCAAATCGTGGCTCTCCAACTAGAAGGTCATGATGATTGCATAGTCAAAACATATTTATATACCCAACAGATTTTGGGGTCGTACGCAAGGGACCTGATTTAACTAATTAGAGATTGTGCGAAGCAATTTCAAAGAGAGAGTAATTGTTCAACAATACCAAAATAATAAAATGGGGGAATTGGAAAAGTTGTCACTACTAACTCAATTCAAATAAAAACATTAAAATTGAGATGGGTATACGAATAAGAACTAGATGACTAGGGGTGCATTTATGATGGGCCATTATCTATAGGATAGGTTAATCACTAATTCACTTAAATTCTCACCTATTGACACGGGTAGTATTGGTTATGGGTGTAGAATGTTATCTCTCGATCAACATCCACATATCCGATGATTTCGGTTAGAACATCATTCGGTGTGCTAAATAACCAACCAACATTCCCTTGGGGAGGTCGTCCTATCTCTAGCTCGGACCCTTAAATGGGATATTCCACGATTGGAGATATGTCTAGCCTCCAACCTAGGTGGATTCCCAAGTACCCACTAGCAATTTCACATCCACAACTACAAAATTCCCTCTCGAGTAATTGCATAGCCAAGTAAGGTAAATTCATGCTTGCAACCACAAATTATTAGATTAAAAGATGGTGAAATTACTAGACCCATATCAGATAAGCAATTATAAAAGTGAATTAGCAACCCCCATAGCCATTAGCTAAGCACCTATCATTAATACACCCCTAGACAAGAGAAATTAGCCACTCATAGAAGGGGAGAAGATATACCAGCTGGGTAAATCAAATTCCCATCTGTTGTAGTTAATTCTCAAGTTCTATAATCAAATTAGGCACACAATTTGGTAACCAAAAGGTTGGATTGAAAAACCTCTCTCAATTGAGATGGAGAAAAATGTTTACAAGCCAAAAATATCTCCAAGTTCTCTATCTGAAATTCTCTGTTAAAAATTGTATATGCAAAATAAGCCTAAAGTTACCTTTTATATGCTCCAAAATCATCAAATAAATTTTGGACAAAATTGCCCTCCAGGTGGTGTGCGACATGACGTGCGGTTCGCACGTTGCAGTATGCGCATCGCACACCTGCTTCAGATTAGCCAGTGACTTCAGCCGCATAGGTAAGCTTTCTGCGAAGGTGGTGCATTGCGCACCACGGGATGTGCGCATCGCATGGAGACCACACTCCTTAGCAGAATCTTCAATCATCTTTGCAGCTTCATGCGAAGGAGGTGCGAACCGCACCATGGCTTGTGCGTGTCACACAACCACCGCACCTTCTGGCAAATTCTCCAAATTTTCACAACTCTTCACACTTCTCCTTTTTGGCTCTTTTTGGGTCCATATCCTTGTTTTTCCTCTTCTATCCAAAGTACCTACATAGACATCAATAAAGGCCATAAGAACCTCTAAATCGATTCAAAATGTAGCAATAATTCATGGATATAGTCTCAATAAGTTGGTAGATTACCGACTTATCAAACCCCCAAACTTGAACTATTGCTTGTCCTCAAGCAAGATACTCACACGGCAAGGAATGAATTATGTTGAGGCTTAATTAAGGCACAAAAACTACTCTACACTAAAAAAATAAGAAAAATAAACAAACAAAAGACTCAACTACTATGCTTATCTCATTTTGGACCCCCACATGCTCAAGGCAATTGCTCATTTCAAAACCTTTTTTTTTCAAAAGGACATCATATCTCTTTTAAAACTCAAGGGAATTTGCCATTCAAAAACAAGACATTTTAGCTTCTCAACTCATTGGCATGGACCGTCAAGGTTTGCCTCGAGATTTGCCACACAACTTGTCTCATTTATTCCCCTCAATTGAAATAGATATTTTATGCTTCAATTCGAGTGCATGATGCCACTCACAACAAGAGAGAATCCCACTCACAATTAATCAATTCTTAACCACGGGATTATAAGAGAACCAAGAAGACTTTCACTCTCTCAATAAAGTTGAAGTGCATACGCGTCGAACCATAGGATTGCCCTTCATGTAGATCGCCACTAATGCAGGGTAGTCAAGCTCGAAATCACCAAGGACTTGCGTGCTACGATGTTGGCTAGGGCCAAGGTGAGGATATCATTTGGTTCAAGTGGCTTCACCTCCCTAATGCTCTTTGTTTTCATTTCAAACACCGCTTACATTTTTCAATTTTCAAATTTACCTTATTTCTCCCTCACACAACCCAAGATTTCTCCTTTTTTACCTCATGATAATTCACACCTTATATCACCTTCACTTGGTAGGACCTATTTTTGCTTTTCAATTTTCTTATTGGATTGATCTTTTGGAGCAAATTTCAATTCTCGAATCAAGGTGCTACCTTGCACTTGAAGTGAATTTCTTTTCTTCTCCTCATTTGATCACATGCACCTCCAAACTTAGGCATTTGCCTATGTTATCTTCTGTTTCCCCCCAAACTTAGGATTTTAGCCTACATTTCATTTTCAAGAAATTAGGAAGGATGGGTGCCAAGATAGAGGTTCCAAGAAGGTCAAGGTGTTACAAAGGTGTCAAAGAATGGTCACAAGCTCAAAGGGGTTCACTAGGATTTGATGTAATTGGGAGGTCATTTGAGTGAAGTAGCTATTAAAAAGGGCCTAAGGTCATTTCCCAAGCTTGGTTACACCTAGAATTTCGCCTTGAATCACATTGGGGGCAAGTTCTAGATGACACTTATGCACAAAAATCAAGTTAAAGCCTCACCGCACAAGGCATTATGCCACAAGACTTCATTCATTAGTCCCACAATCAATTGGGGCAAATTACCTTTGACAAGCTATGCCGAGTTCATTACACACTCGTTTGTGAGTCCATCAAGCTAAAGCGAGAGTGTGCAAGTCATGAAAAGAGAACGCTTTTCCTCAAAAATGCATTTGCTTTGTTCCTTTCCTTTTCAACAAAATAGTTTACCAAGAATTTTTTTGGTGGGCCTATTATGCGACAAGCACTTACAGACTCAATTCTAAACTAAACTTGAATTTTCCCTTAAGAAAGTCGCCTCTCAATCTATCATAGAGAAACACCAACCTAGTTCAACAGACAAAAACAAAAGAAAATAAAAAGAAAAAGAAAAAGAAAAAGATCAAAACTTTTTCTCCTTGGGAAAGAACCTAGTATTAGAAAACCCTCAGAGTTTATTTCTACACTACTATCAACAAGGCGATAAAAGCACCCCCCAACCAAAACTGAATATTGTCCCCAATGATGGAAGCTAGAAGAGATGGTAAACTCCCTGAACTGATGTGTGAAATGCACTTCAGGTGAGGCGGCCTCACTTCCATCGCATACCCATATCGGTAAAGGTTGATAATTTTGTTTGCTGCTTGTCCGCCCAATGTGAGACACGCACCCAAGACCATGTGGTCCTCACTAAAAATGCATGATGGGAAAATTTCTGGGGGAAACTGCCAGTTTTATGGAATGCAGTGCGAAATGAGTGTGCGATACGCACAACTGGTCATGTGATCGCACACCGATCGCACATGATATGGCCTGAACTGTTAGGAATTTTGTTAAGCTCATGCATTCTGATATGCGATGCACACCCTCTGTGGTGCAATTGCACAGAGCCTCGCATTATCTTACCATTATCTGACCATTGCTTCACTTCCAACTACAATGCTAACTTAAACAAAATACAAGATAAAACCAGAATATAAGAAGAAAATATGTAAGGCAAAAGAGCTTGGGTTTCCTCCCAAGAAATGCTTGGTTTAACTTCACGGCTCGACAGAGGTACCTCTAAATCAAGGTTTATCCAAGAAAATATTTTCTATACACGCAACCCTCCCCGGGATTCCCAAATATTTCTTCACTCATAGCCCATTGACCTTGAAAAGCCAAGCCATCCTCATTTTCCAATTCTATAGCTCCATTGGCAAAAACATGAAACACTTTGAAATGACCCAACCATTTGGATCTTAGTTTGCCCGGAAAGAGACAAAGCCTCGAATTTAACAAGAGTACCCAATCTCCCGGGTGAAACTTTCATCTTAAGATTTGTTAATCATGATAGTGTTTCATCCGGGCCTTGTAGATAGAGGCACTTTCGTACGCTCGCATCTGAAACTCATCCATTTCATTTATATCTTCAACCCTAGCACAACCAGCTCTCTCCCAATCTAGGTTCAGCTTCTTCAAGGCCCACATAGACTTGTGTTCCAATTCGATCGAGAGATGACAAGCTTTGCCAAAAACTAGTTGATAGGGGGACATTCAAATAGGGGTCTTATATGCTGTCCTGTATGCCCATAGTGCATCATCTAACTTGCGTGACTAATTCGTTTAATGAACATTCACCGACTTTGAAAGGATATATTTAATCTCCCAGTTGGACATCTCAACTTGCCCAATTGTTTGTGGATGATAAGGTGTGGCCACTTTGTGTTTGACACCATATTTTTCAAGTAGTGCACCGAACAATTTGTTGCAAAAGTGGCATGAGGCATGCCGAACCTACCAAAGATGTGCTTCTTGAGAAAGGCAGTCACACTTCTCCCCTAATTATTTGGTAAGGCAACCGCTTCGACCTATTTGGACACGTAGTCCACAACCACTAAGATGTAGGTGTTCTCATGTGAGCTCATGAATGGTCCCATAAAATCGATACCCCATATATCAAACAATTCTACCTTCAGAATGGGGGTTATTGGTAATTCATGATGGCAAGATACGCCTCCTCCACGCTAACACTTATCACACTCTTTTACCACATCATGAGCATCGTGGAATAACGTAGGCCAATAGAACCTGCTTTGCAACACCTTAGAAGTTGTGCGCATGCCACCATGGTGTCCTCCAAAAGAGGATGAATGGAATGCTCTAAGAATAGGTAAGATTTTAGTTTCAGGGACACATCTCCTTATCATCCCATTGGCACAAATTCGGAACAAGTAGGGCTCATCCAAATAGTATTTTCGCACATCATGGAGAAATTTCTTTTTCTCATTAAAGTTCAATCCCTCCGGGAGTAGATCAGTTGCTAAGTAATTAACAAAATAAGCAAACCAAGGTATCAATTCATGAGACGGAGCCAAAATTCGCTCATCCGAGAATGAGTCATTAATTTAAAGTTCTCCCACCAGTGTTCCTTCTTCTTCCAAAGTGGATAGGTGGTCAGCCACCTGATTTTCACACCCTCTTCGATCCTTCGCTTCAAGATCAAACTCTTTTAGAAGTAGAACCCACCGGATTAATCTTGGTTTGTCATCCTTTTCAGCAATCAAATACCTTATAGTAGCGTGATCAGTGTGCACCACCACCTTAGTGCCCAAGATATATGCCCAAAATTTCTCGAAAGCAAACACTACAGCCAATAATTCATGTTTTGTAACCGTGTAATTTGTTTGTGTAACATTCAAAGTTTTTCTTGCATAGTATATCGGGTGAAAAAGCTTCTCTCTTCATTGACCAAGCACTTCCCCTAAGGCTACGCCATTAGCATCACACATAAGCTCAAATGTCTTTGACCAATCTGGGGCAATGATAACTGGGGTGGATGTGTGTTTTTCTTTCAAGGTAAGGAAAGCCATCATGCATTTATCATCAAAGTCGAATATTGCCTCATTTTCTAAAAACTTACACAGAGGATGACCCATCTTTGAGAAGTCCTTGATGAATCGCCAATAAAATCCAGAGTGCCCAAGGAAAGTCTGGATTCCCTTCACAGTTGTTAGAGGGGGTATTTTCGATATAACCTTAATCTTTGCTTGATCAACTTCCAGCCATTTTTCAGAGATCTTGTGTCCTTAAACTATCCCTTCTTTTACCATGAAGTGGCACTTTTCCCAATTCAATACCAAATTTTTTCCTCACACATTTTATGTACCTCCTCTAGGTGCTCTAAACAATCACTGAACTCATACCCCACCACCGAGAAGTTATCCATGAAAATATCCATTTTGTCCTCCACCATGTCAGAGAATATCGACATCATACACCTTTGGAAGGTGGCCGGGGCATTACAGAGTCCAAAGGGAATTCTTTTGAAGGCGAAGGAACCATAAGGGTATGTGAAAGTGGTCTTTTCCTGGTCCTTAGGGGCAATTAAAATTTGGTTGTACCGAAATAGCCATCTAGAAACCAATAGAAGCCATGGCCCGCCAGTCGATCTAATATTTGATCCATGAATGGAAGAGAGAAGTGGTCCTTTTTCATCCACGAATTCAACTTTCTGTAGTCCATGCACACTCTCCAACCGGTCACGGGTCTAAGGGCGATCATCTCATCTTTCTCATTTGGCACCACTGTAATTCCTCACTTTATTGGAACACATTGAACCGGGATAACCCACGTGCTGTCCAAGATGCGAAAGACTACTCTTGCATCCAACCACTTGATTTCTTTCTTTCTTCACCACTTCTTGCATAGGCGGGTTTAGTCTTTGTTGGTGCTCAATTGAAGGGATACTTTCCTCTTGGAGGTTTATTGTATGAGTGCGTATTCCTTAAGGTATGCCTTTGATATTCGCAATGGTCCACCCTATAGCTCTGATATATTTCTTCAACACTCAAAGCAAGCCTTCCACTTACGTGTCGCTTAACTTGTTGGAAATAATGATCGGCAAGGTCTAGTTAGCGCCCAAGTATGCATACCTCAAATGGGAGGGTAATGGTTTGAGATCCAATCTAGGAGGTTCAATGATGGATGGTTTTGATGTTGCGGTTTCCCTGTTCTTCAGATCGAGATCAAGATTCTTTGGGGCATAAGAGTAGGATCCCAGGCCCACCAATGCACAACAAACTTCATTGAATTCCTTAATACCCTCACCATCATGATTCAATAGCACTGCTTCTAAGACTTCATTAACGAATCGCTTTCTCATGTACAAATCGATACTTTCCTTGATTTTTTCAATTGCAAAAGCCATTTGGATATCACTTGGTTGCCTCATAGATCTACTCACATCGAATGTGACTTCCTCATCATTCAATGCAAACTTCAATTCTCCCGAGTTCATTTTACTCAAGGTGTGCCCCATTTTTAGAATAGGATTCCCTAAGATGGTGAGTATCTCAAAACTCCCCCGACAATCGATTATCACGAAATCTGCTGGATACACCACACGCCCCACCATGATCAAAATTCAAAACTGATTCCCGTGGGTTGCCCTATTGATCGGTCAATCATGCCGAGCTCCAAGCATGTGCTAGTGGGCTTCCCCAACGCCATTCGCTTGAGAGTGGCAAAGGACATCAAGTTGACACTTATGTTTTTGTCGCACACTATTGTAGTTGACTTGTGTACTCCTTTCAAATCACACACCGTGTGTATACTTGGCATTAACTCTTCATTGGAGAAATTTCCCGCAAGAGTCGCACTACTAAAGGGGGATAGTTGGACTACCCCTATCTTTTCTAAATTTCATGTGGTGCAAATACTCTTTCACGAATTTAGCACATTCAAACATTTTGTTAAAGTTGGAGCTTGTAGGCGCATTTATGGTAATTCTTCTCTTCAATAAAGACTCAAAATCATTTGTATTCTCCTCCACATTTTCATGCAAAAATCATTGAGGGAATGGAGGCGGACAAGTAGGGAGTGGTTTAAGACTTTTATCCTCCTTGCTCTCACTTTGAACAACCTTGGGAACCCCATACCCTTGAGTTTACCTTTTCTGAGGTATGCTTATCATTGGCATTTCATCATCCTCATTCTCGGCTTGCCTAGATTGGATTTTTGAATTCAGCCAATGCATTCTATCTTCAAATCATTCAATGGCCGTAGAATGCGCTTGAATGGTTTGGGCAAGACCCCCAAGCTTATGGCTCAATTCCTCGACAATTTCATGGTTGCCCCAACTTTCTCTAGAACTTCCAGAACCATACTCTCCATTTTAGAGTCTTCATGTTGCCTATTCCGACCTTGATTACCATGATCGCACCTACCCAACCTTTGAGGGATATAATGGAAACCCACCTCGTGGTCTGCAATAGATGCCTCGTCACTACCTTCATTTGAACTCATACCATCCTCTACAATCCTAATAGCCGCTCGTTCAAAATGCTTTTTACCATGAATTCAAGGAGATTGGAGGTGATTGATAACTCTCTACTCCTTCGAGCTTCATTTTATAAACAATCCTCAATCTCGTTAGCAGAGTTAGCACCCATTGCTCCCTCGGCATCCAAAAATCTAACTCAAGGTCTGGCAAGGTATCAAGGTCAAGGACAAGTGGTCCGAATGAGAAGTATTTGCCTTTATATTCGAATGACAGGTGCCTGCAAATCCACCACAAAAAATAGAAAAAAGTAAAAGAAAACAAGTACTCTCAAGTTGACTTCACAACAACAATCAAAAACTAGCTAATACTCAAGTCCCTAGCAACGATGCCATTTTTAATGAACGCTCAAATTGTGGATCTCCAACTAGGAGGTCACGGTGATCGCATAGTCAAAATAAATTTATAAACCGAATAGATGTCGGGGTCGTACCTAAGGGACCTGATTTAACTAATTAGAGATTGTGCAAAGCGATTTCAAAGAGAGAGTAATTGTTCAACAAAACCAAAACAATAAAATGGGGGAATGTGGAAAGTTGTCACTACTAACTCAATTCAAATAAAAACTATAAAATCGAGATGGGTATACCAATAAGAACTAGATGACTAGGGGTGCATTTCTGATGGGTCATTCGCTATAGGATAGGGTAATCACTAATTCACATAAATTCTCACCTATTGACATGGGTAGCGTTGGTTATGGGTGTAGAATGTTATCTCTCAATCAACATCCATATATCCGATGATTTCGGTTAGAACATCATTTGGTGTGCTAAATAACCAACCAACATTTGCTTGGGGAGGTTGTCCTATCTCTAGTTCAGACCCTTAAATGGGAGATTCCCTGATTGGAGCTATGTCTAGCCTCCAACCTAGGTGGATTCCCAAGTACCCATTAGCAATTTCACATCCACAACTACAAAATTCTCTCTCGAGCAATTATATAGCCAAGTAAGGTAAATTCATGTTTGCAACCACAAATTATTAGATTAAAACATGGTGAAATTACTAGACCCATATCATATAAGCAATTATAAAAGTGAATTAGAAACACCCATTTCCATTAGCTAAGCACCCATCATTAATACACCCCAAGAGAAATTATCTACTTATTGAAGGGGGAGAATATATACCATCTGGGTAAATTAAATTCCCATCCATTGTAGTTGATTCTCAAGATCTAGAGTTAATTTAGGCACATAATTTGTTAACCAAAAGATTGGATTGAAAACCCTCTCTCAATGGAGATGGAGAAAAATGTTTACAAGCCAAAAATATCTCCAAGTTCTCTATCTGAAATTCTCTGCTAAATATTGTATATACAAAATAAGCCTAAAGTTGCTTTTTATATGCTTCAAAATCATCACATAAATTTAGGACAAAACTGCCCTCCGGGTGTTGTGCGGCGCGTGTGTGGTTCGCACGTTGCAGTGTGCGCATCGAACACCTGCTTAAGATTGGCCAGTGACTTCAGCCGTATAGGTAAGCTTTGTGCGAAGGTGGTGCATTGCGCACCACGGGATGTGCGCACCGCATGGTGACCGCACTCCTTAA
Organism: Jaltomata sinuosa; assembly: GCA_003996215.1. Taxonomy (NCBI): domain Eukaryota; kingdom Viridiplantae; phylum Streptophyta; class Magnoliopsida; order Solanales; family Solanaceae; genus Jaltomata; species Jaltomata sinuosa. Next base: position 20,953 of record QJPP01001331.1, on the reverse strand, counting down.
CAGAATCTTCAGTCATCTTTGCAGCTTCATGCAAAGGAGGTGCGAACCGCACCGTGGCTTGTGCGTGTCACACGACCACCTCCTGGCAGATTCTCCAGCTTTTCACAACTCTTCCCACTTAGCTCCTTTTTGGTTCTTTTTGGGTCCATATCCTTGTTTTTCCTCTTCTATCCAAAGTACCTGCATAGAAATCAATAAAGGTCATAAGAACCTCTAAATCGATTCAAAACGTAGCAATAATTCATGTATATAGGCTCAAAAAGTTGGTAGATTACTGACTTATCACCTATCAAACCTCTGAACACCATAATAATATAAAGTAGCCCTACTAGCCTCACCTGAAACAACTTGATAATGAATGTCACACAATCGCTGATCCTCAAAGTGTTGACTTTGAATCTGCTCAACTAAAGTAGAACAGATCTCAATACTGGTAACGACCCTACTGATAGCTAACAAGTCAAGCCTAACCAAATGGTTAGCCAAGGACTAGATATCCAAGGTAAATGGTCGCTCTGAAACTGAAAGTGAATCTAGGCTGCATATACTTACTGTCTTCCAATTCAAGGTATTCTCTACCATATTTGCCTTTCCAAGATGATATAGAACAGTCAAATCATAGTCCTTCGGTAACTCAATGCATCTCTGTTGCCTAGAGTTTAGCTCTTGCTGACTCGTGATGTACTGAAGAATACGTTGATCGGTGAAGATCTCACAATGAACCCCATATAAGTAATTCTTCAAAATCTTGAGTGCAAAGACTACCACTGCCAACTCCTAGTCATGAGTGGGGTAGTTGTGCTTGTGAAAATTCAGTTGTGTCGACACATAAGCTATCACACGACCTTGTTGCATTAACGCACAACCAAGACAAACCACTGAAGAATCAAAATACACTAACAAGCCCTGACCCTCTACTGGCAATGTCAACACTGGAGCTGAAGTCAATAAGACCTTAAGCCTCTTAAAACTATCCTCGCACTGATCTGACCACTGAAATGGGACATCTTTCCTAGTCAACTTAGTCAAAGGTGCTCCGATGGAAGAAAACCCCTCAATGAACCTCATGTAGTACCCTGCTAACCCAACAAAGATGCAAACCTCGATAGGAGTAGTAAGTCTTAGCCAATCATGAATGGCTGAAATCTTCCCTGGGTAAACTCTAATCCTATCCTTACACATCACGTGTCCTAGGAATTCAAATGACTCAAGACAAAACTCACACTTTGAGAACTTGGCATAAAGCCGATGATCTCTCAATGTCTAGAGTATAATCCTCAAGTGCTGCTCATGATCATCTCTACTCTATGAGTATATCAATATGTCATGGATGAATGCTATCACAAATGAATCCAAATACGGCTAGAGCACCATGTGTGTCAAGTCCATGAAAGCTGCGGGGGCATTAGTCAACCTAAAAGACATCACCAGGAACTCATAGTAGCCATAACTTGTCCTGAATGCTGTCTTAGGGATATTCTTTTCCCTAATCCTCAACTTTTGGTAGCCTAACCTCAGATCTATCTTAGAAAACATGGCAGAACCTTGAAGCTGATCAAACAAGTCATCAATACACGACATCGGATACCTATTCTTCACAGTCACCTTATTGAGCTACCGATAATCAATGCACATCCACATTGTCCCATCTTTCTTCTTCACAAACAAAACTAGAGTTCCCTTAGGAGACACATTAGGCTTGATAAAACCCTTAGCTAACAAATCATAGAGCTGATCCTTAAGCTCCCTAAAGTCAGTTGGAGCCATATGATAAGGACTAATAGAAATATGCCCGGTTCCCAACTCTAACTAAATATAAAAGTCATTATCTATCTCAGGTGGATGGCCTGGCAGGTCAGTCAGAAACACATCTAGGAAATCTCTAACCACAGGAACTGAATCACGGGAAGAAGTGTCAACGCTAGCATCTTGGACATATTCTATATAAGCCAAACACTTACAAAAAATTAACTTCCTAGAATGAAGGCAAGAAATGATCCCTGATGGTGCGCGGTTAATAGAACCCTACCACATAATCGGGTATATATTGGGCATGACTATGGTAATGGTCTTGGCATACATAACCACAACCACTCAATAAGGGGATAACCAGTCCATGCAAAGAATCATATCAAAGTCTAACATGTCTAAAATCATCAAGTCACCCCAAGTCTCAAAATCACAAATAACAATCATACATGATCTCACAACATGATCCACTACTAAAGAATCACCTACTGGGGTCAAAACAGATACAAGAACACATAACGGCTCACTAGCCAACCCCAAAGAAGGAACATAGTAGGAAAAAACATATGAAAATGTTGATCTAGGATCAAACAAAGCTATAGCAGAGTAGCGGCATACAAAAATCATACCTGTTATCACCGCATCTAAGGCCTCTTCCTTCAGTCTACCTAGGACTGCATAAAACTGATGCCAACCTCCACTAAATCGATCGCCATCCCTACCACCTACCCTGTCATATTGGGCAGCACCTCTACCCTGAACACCACCTTCTCTAGCCGGTGCCTGCACTACTCTGATAGGCTAAGCCGGTTGAGCGACTGGATGAACTGTACCCTACTAGCGGAAAACTCTTCCATTATGATAGATGACACTACACTAATAACAAGACCGTGATGGCCCACCCTACCTAGATAAACTAGCTACACCAGTGTGGCCACCACGGCTTGATGCCGCATAAGCTGTACCCCCTAAAGTCTTACTATGTTAACCCTGTTGATTGCTCTGACCCTTCTCAAACTGAGGCCCACCTGAAGCCTAAAGTGATGCTTGCATTGGCTGGCTAGTCTAACCCTGATGCTGCTGTGGATGATACCCTCAGGCCCACTAGCCTGAACGGCTACCACTATGGCCACCAGATCATGATAGTGCAAATCTTTATAGTATGAACATGGTCTGCAATAGCCTGGAAGGATCACCCGCTGGTAACTAGTACCTCAACCGTCCATCTATGCTCTTTCCTCAATCCGTAAACAAATCTACAAACTCTGTCAGGCTTGGTAGGCATGATCATAGCGTCAAATGGAGTTAGCTTGCGAAAGCGATTATTATACTCTGATACAGACATAGATCCCTGCAAAAGTTTGGTGAACTTATCTCTATGACTCTCGCAATCGCTCTGTGGTAGAACTTGTCCATAAAGGCCTCATAAACCTCTCTCCAAACCGACTTAGGAGTCGAAGTCATTCTGCAAGGTACCTGGGCCCTCCACCATAACTTAGTTGGGCCCTCCAGCTGATAAGCAGTATAACTAACTCTGTGAGTATCCAACGACCCCAAATTATACAGCATCTCCTCATAAGTAGATATAAAGTAATGTGGATCCTGACCAGCAGTACCAGAGAATCTTGGTAGTGCCAATCTCATAAATCTTCCCAGAGCCTTCTGCTCAGTCTCTATAATAACTGGGTCAGGAGCAAGAGGTTGTGCAATAAAAGGTACCAAAATAATCTCACCATAGGGAGCCGCAATAGCAGGCAATGCTCCTGAACTCTGAACATCTAGGGTTGCCCCCTGAACGGATGTTTGTGCTACCTCTGAGGGCTGATCCCCGATAATTCCGAGTAATTGGAGAAGCAAACCTTAAATACTTGCTGATTGAGCTAGTGCTGGTGCTGGTACAGAAGCTGATATTGGGAATGGTGGTACCTAGGCTATCCTCTATTCCATGGGCTGCCACTTTGGGACTATCTTAGGCTCAAACTCAACTTCAGAAGCTCTAACTAGTGCTGCTACTCAGGCATGTCCCTGATCTTACCTCTATGACCTCCCTGGCCCCTAGTTGGAGTCAGGTGTGCTGGGGCTGGAGGCTTGCCCTTGCTCACTGCCGAAGACCTCGTACAAACTATATGTGGAAGAGTGAAGTAGAACAAGTGAGTTTCTAGGAAACCATCGAGGATAAGACACACGATGTAGATGCAAGAAAAGATCCATGTTTCCTAAGATGCCACTGTAGACTTCCAAAGATTGAGTATAGACGTCTCTTCCTCGATCCATAGGACTCTACTAGACATTGGCTCCTATACCGATGACACCAGTGAACCTAAGACCTTATACAAGGCTGCCACAACCTAATTTCTCAAGTCATGATGGCAACTACAACCCTCATGTAGATGTTCCAATCCATGTAGCCCCGAATGATTAGTAATTGGATACTATCTACTAAGCATGCAAAAGAAGTAATATTTAATCGGAAGCAAGAAGTAAAAGTAAAGAAATATAACAACAGAGTATATTTATAGGAAAACTAAACCATCCCATGACCTGGTATCATAGTATAAGAGTCGCTACAACATAAATAGAGTTCAAGGGTCCAAAACAATATATATAATTATCTCTGAATAACAAAAGAGTACATAATACAGAAGAGAAGATAAAAGCTAAGCTCCGGCCTCCGAGAGCTCACCCTCAGTCTCGTATGATCCAAACGCACTCCCCACGAGTCTCCACAAGTCAACAGTGATGGCCCATACTAGGATCTGCACCAGGAAGATGCAGAGTATAGTATGAGCACCAAAGAAATGGGTACCCAGTAGGCAATATAGATCGATTGAGTGCATATAAGATATAAAAGCAGTAAATAGAAAAATAAAGGAATATGGTCACAGAAGAAAATATATAAGTACACGGAAGCTAGCACAAATAGAATATAAGGAGAAAATAATTATGCTCAGATAGCTACAGGAAATATATATTACAGAAAACAAGTAAAGGAAAGAAGAACGTACCTGGGTCCCTTGACACAACAATATATATAGAGAAGGTTCAAGAAATAGGCGGTATACTGGTCATCTCAAGAAAAGGGAAGGAAAGAAAGTAACTGAACATAGAAATGCTAGCATTGAATCACACAAGGTAATAATGATCAAATCAAAATGTGCAAGTACTATAGAATGAACCAGCACTACAATAGTATATAATAAGAATAAATCTACCTACAGTCTCAACGAGCGCACATACACTCGAGGAACACAAAATAGTGAAAAAAAACCTCCGACATCCCATACTACTAGAGCATACACTAAGTAAACAACAAACAAGGGTGGAATCAAACACAAATACATGGTATGATGATGTAGTGAAACCAGGTGTAACCATAGTACAGTATGTACCTCCTTCAGTGCCGATAGGCCTAATAGGTAGGATCCATAGAAGGAATCACCCGTAAACCTCAATTGCACCATATACCTCTCCTCCTGCACACTCGGCAAGTAGCCCCTAGTAAGATCGGCAAGGTCCATGGAGGTCGTCGACCAAATAAAAAATCTCAGAATCTCAAAATATTTTATATAACTCCCCAGAGTGTATCTGAGTCTAAACCAGTAATTGGTGATATTAAAATTAGTACCCAGACTATTTTTAGGTATAAATAAGTAATCAAGTCTCAAAATCACCTTAAAGGGGTGCCCTGGTTGTATCTAGGTCTAAAATAGTAGTAAAACAAGTCTGTTTATCGGCTCGATCGAGTCTAATATGATCTCAAATCAGAAATAAAATGTGTCTAGCACTATCGCTTAACTGAGTCTAGTATAAGTGTTAAAATGGTGATAATGTCATTATTGAATCTCTCTTGCCCCAAGAAGATCCATAAAACCAGTTCCAAAACACTTTTATAACCATTTTTATTAAAAAGGGGCCCTCGGGGCCATGCAAGGTTTAGAAAACCATATTTAGTAGGACATAGACAAAACACTAGTAAAACATGCATAAAATCTCTTTATATGCCTGATAATGGTATGCCCAAACACACAACAGCAGCCCAACGGCTCACAATCAACCTATCATCCATGTAGAGACTTTAATCGTTATACAACATATATAACCAACTCTACAATTGAGATACAGATGTCCGAGACTCTTGGATATTCCCAAATAACCCACCATCTATGTTCCAAAGGAATAAACAAGACCACATAGGGCCACAAAGGTAATACTACCAACAAAAACAAATACTACAATGATACAAGTGAAATAAGACGGACAAAAATAAAGTGGACAAGGTCTGGGGTGCCAAGCTAATAAAACCTAACCCAAGGATGTTAATTAGTACAATTATATCCTATATACGCAGAGTCTAATATAGAGAAGACCGTAACCTACTTGTCATCCGATGATAAGCTGCTAGAATGATGATGTCCAAGCCCGAACTACTCCGAGAAGCTCTAAATAGTAGTCAAGCTACCATAAACATAATTTATGCATTAAAATAAGACTAACAATATCCATATAGCTTAAAGTATAGCCGAGTCGAAATTTGGGTCACAAGCAGGACCGTGGTCCCCATAGCCTAAAACCAGAAACAAAAATTACTACGAGGTTCCCAACCTCACCAAGAACACATGCCCAAAAGATGAGCAGAAATTGATAAATAAAGGGGCTAAAGCAGCCCGGAGAAGAAGAGGGTGAGATGCGGAAACTTGATATAATATGGAATAGAAACGAGGAATTACTTACCACGAGGAGAGGAAGCAAGTCTACAAGATTAAAATACATGCAACCACGAACAAGCAGCCCCAAATTTCCTCTACAACAACCCCCCCCCCAAGCTAAGGAGCACAATAATGGATGTTTTTAGCTATGGAGAAGAAAGGAATTTTGGAGAAAAGGACATACCAAAGGAGGAAAGAATTGAGGATAATTGCCACAAGGAAGAGTTCCCACACTAGGAACTCATTAGGAACCAATTTTAGGTGAGGGAAATGTTTTTAGAGTGAGAGAACATAGGTTAAATGGTCTTAAAAATCAAGAAGAAAGTATTATATATTGTTGGCTGCAGGCTAGCGCCATTGGAGCTGGCACAACGCTATCATGCTTTAGGGACCAGGGGCTCATGGGCGCGATCGCACCAAAGGGGCACTGTTAGCGGTGAAGGCAGGGCGACAGGCTAGTACGATCGTTCTACCTTCCCGCCATTGGCGCTGAAGGCATGCCTTCTTCAAAAAAATAGCAACATGAAAACTTCTATGGGGTATTTCAGGCACAATCAGAACCTCGATACTCACAAACCAAACATGCTGCTAGAGTCGAAATGATATTCCAGACTCAACAGAATCGATAAAACTTCAATATAAGGTCGTTTCAGAGAAATGTTAAGACCAACCAAACACCCAAAATTAGCTCGGCTTACTAGGGACTAGAACCAACCACCTACCTAACCTAAACTTGATATTCCAGAGTTGACGAAATCGTCAGATTTCGAACTAGATGCTCCGATCATCAAAAGTTGACCAAAGTCAAACTTCTAACTTCAACTGGCGTAAAATCTCAAAAAGTGAGATATAATCATATCAAAAGTTCCTAGGCCCCAATTAAAGGTCTAACTAGACCAAAATCTGTGTTCCAGAGCTAATGGAACTCTTGGAATTCAATTCCAAGCATGTTACCTATGAATTTTGACTAAATTCAATGATTTTCTAAGTTAAATCTCTAAAAGAGGAAAATTTCCATAAAGACCAAACGAATAACCAGGTGTGTCCGCTACAAGAAAGCTCTAATAATACAAAAAAAAGTGTAAACACGGGAATGACCGAAATGGTCATAACAACCTAACAGATGAATTACATGCACTTCCTTCTTTTTTTGAACATTTTATATACAACCCACACCTTCAGAATTGCAACATTTTGGTGTTACAACAACGAATCATGTATCATATAAGAAAACAAACTCAGATGTTGTAATTATACGAACTGGTTAAGGGAATAATACTAAGGCCCATAACCTTGGTGACCATATCATGTAAACATACAAATTGTTAAATCTGCAACATATAGATGATCCCCCTATGACATGTAAATGACAAACATCTGATGCTCATATTAATAGTCAAGTAACTTGTAAACCACGTAAAACCCTTTTTTATATATCTTATAATGTATGAACATAGTTTTTTCTATATACCTATCAACAGGGATTCATTTAGGACACAATCCTTAAGTGGGTAATCTAAAACATAAATAACATACAACATGCTATCTAGTGACCCATATAAATATATTTGGCTCCATAATCAAGTAGAGCTCTGTGTAGAAACTTAATCTTGACAGTCAATAAATAGATTTTTTGACAAGCCAGCAGATAAACTCTATGGCTGACAAATAAAACTCAATGGACTAGCAATAAGAGATACACTTAGATAGGATCAGGTAGGGCTCACATTATTACTTATTATTATTGTAAAGGCTTATTTAATTGTCTTAACCCAATCTTTTAGACTATCCCCTTAATTAAAAAATGTACACTATAAGCTCACTTTCAAATTTATGACCCTGTATGGACACTAAGTGTCCCTTAGAAAGATCAATTAACTGGGCTGAGGATCACGCGTGGATTTTTAATCATAAGGGAAGTACTTCTAATGAAATGGCTTGTGTATGAAACATACGATATGAGTCATGGGGAAAAATCAAACAATATTTATAACACTTAAAATACTTCATGAAAGTATAAAGGATTGCCTCTCACTTATGCAACAAGAATGAAAAGTAATGAACAAAGCTTGACCACCTAAAAGATATGAACGGCTACGACAAGGCATCAACTACTATCACATAAGACCCTTATAAAATAATCTCTCATAACCCTCCTTCTAAAGAAGACTTAAAGTTGAATACACCTCATGAACTAGGCCCCTAAAATAGTATAAAATAATAGGTATTGCATTAACCTAGAGGCTAGTTCCTCACGTACTTCTTTATTACAACTTTAGAAGTTGTAAATACTTATCAATTTTAAATTAACATGCTTGAAAATAATTGAGACTATTGATCATGCTTAACATATCAAATTCAAACACTCAGATAGAGCCCATTTAAACCTATGCTCAATCATACGAATGAATTATTGTGACAAGTATTTTTAAACATTTATAAGAAATCATTGCTATAAAATTCATGTCGAGAGGAGTACCTAGATATATCAGTACCTCACATAGTAGGTAGAAGATTAAAAGACTATGTATAAAAAAAGTTGCATGTACTCAAGGTTTCACATAGCATGTAAACTATAGCCAAAAATTCTATAGCGTACATAATTTGTAAATTGTTAACCCTTAAAGGGAACTTTGTAAGCATGCTGGTCAGCATGTAGCATATATGTATTTTTTGTATAAAATATTTGTAATGTACTTAATAAGTTGGTAATATACCAACTTATTGAGCCTTTATTCATGAATTACTGTCATGTTTTGATGTGAATTAGAGGTACTTATTACGTTTATTGTGATAAATATAGATGCTCTTAGTCAAATGAAGAAAGAAAAAGATTTGAACCCAAAAGAGCTTAAAATAGAGTTAAAGTACAAAGACGATCGAAAGGGTAAGGTTCTATTGAGAAGGGTGAGATGATATGTGAGCCGCAAGAAGGCACATGTTTTTCACAAGTGCCAATGCACATGGAAGCTTAGACACTAGTTGAATATTCATCTTCATGTGAGCCGCTCTTTGCCAAGGGTAATCACCCCTCCCTTCACACCTGACTTCGCATATTGCTGGGTTATCACTGCCTGAGAAGTTGGGCATCTGCGAGCTATAAACCTTAAGTAGTGATCGCAGGTGCCTTCACCCTTCACATCGCACATGACTCAAAGGGAAATTATGTCTAATTGTGTGTGACGTATGTTGAAATATTCTAAAACCTTTTTTCGGATCTTACTAAGAATAATTCCTTTGTTTTTATTTTTTCCAAGAAGATAGTTGATCGAGTACACTTTTTCTCTTCTTCTTCCCTATTTAAAACACCATTCGTAAGTAATTTGGAGACTGTAATTTAAACTTAGCTTGCATAATGAATGGAATTTTTGGGAAACCCCTTTGATATCTTCTCTCATTCCTTTGCTATGAGTAACTAAATTCTATTATAGGGATGTGTGCATGATGGGTTTTTGAAATTGGTAATGGGTGTTGATTATTTAGGCTTATAATTGATTATAAAGTACAGGTCTATTGAATTCTTCATGTTTTAATTTTCAAATTGATGGTTGCAAATATTGATTTAGCTTACGAATTTTGTACTTGCTTCAAGAAGGAGTTCATAAATTAGTTAAGAATTTAATAGTGGGGATTTCAGATTTCCACCACAAATTAAGGCTAAAAATAGCTTGATTATAGGAAATACTCATCTAAGAGTCAAATCTAAAGATAGTTTGACTCATCCAAGCACTAATTGGTTGGTTTGATGATAAACTATGGGGCTTGAGCAAAGACCATAGTAAATATGCTTTTTAGGTTAAAATACTACTAAGTATAGCTTAAACCAAGCTATTCATGCTATTAAGTAAAAGTTTGTTTGAATAATCAACTCCTATCCCATTGTAAGACCACATCAGAAGCACACCCCTATTCCTCCATCTCTTGATTACTTTAATCGTGTTTGCGTCTCTTTTTATCACATTGCGAATTATTTTCCCAAAACTTTTTCTCCTAATTTTACTTTTACTTGCTGAATAATTGCTTACTTTAGTGAATTATATTTGATAGTTAGTGGAAATTCATTACCTATTCTCCATGGATTCGACCCGGACATTCCATTAGATTACTTATTATTTTTCTTGGTGATCGTTACACCTCCTTCGGGAGAGTGCTTTTGAACATCAAAAAAATTGTGTCATTATTTAGGAATGGTTTTTGATTTGACGTTTCATTGTCGTTTAATTCACTTTTGTTGAATTTTTGTTCTCTTTTACTTTTTTTGTTGTTTGTGTTATTTTGAATAGGTTGCCCATGAGTCAAGCGGGTGATCAAGAAAGTGTGGATGGATTCATGAATGTGGATGGATTCATGAATGTGGTGTCATAGGTTCCATCCGATTACCTCAAACTAGTGGCAATGTTGTATTCTATGTAACGAGTACAATGTTGCATTTCATACAAATAAAGAGACTATTTGGAGGGCTGGGCCATGAAGTTTCCAACTGACATATCCAAAATTCTGTCGAGATTTGTTAGCCCTTTAACATCCATAACATAACTAAAGTCAATCAGACTTTGGTTGTTCCCATTATCTCTTATGGGTTAGGCAACTGCGTGTCTTTAAAAGATCCTAGAGGGCTCCATTACGACTTGGAATAGAATAGTTGAGGCCTTCTTAGTCAGATTCTTTCCAACCTCACGTATGATACATTTAAGAGATGGGATTACCAATTTTTGACAACTACCGGAGGAGCCATTGCATGAAGTATGACTAAGATTCAAGAAGAAGCTATTGTTATATCCAAACCATGGTTTTCCAGAAGGGGTTCTTCTGCAAATCTTCTATTGAGCATTGGAATCTATGAACAAATCAACGGCTAATTATATCATTGGAGGAACTCTAATGGACCAAAACTATGGTCTTGCTTCGGCTCTCTTAGATCGAATGAAAAAAAGTAATTGAGCATGGCATACAAGAGATGCCAAAGTTTTGTTAGGTGTTACTTCGTCCATAATGACTAATGAGATGAAGAAAGAGGAGAAGGAGAGAGATAAGACCATGTCAAAAATTATAACTCAGGTTGATTTTTCGGCCAAGCATATAATGGGAGCCAGGACCAAAAGTATTAATGCCAAGGGTACTTATGATTAAAAAGGCCATGATGAAGTTGGTGCTTACACATAAGGGAATGAGGAGCTTCATTATCTACCGGCGAGTTCTCTCCCTGGGTACCAAGGCACTTGGTGACTGCGAGATGATAATCAAGGTTGGAGAGACCATTAGTGAGATCATGAAAGGGAAGATGATTGGTATAATCCCCAAAGAAATAACCCTTATGTGCCTCTACCCAAGGAAAATCCATCTCCATATCAACCAAGTGTGAGTTATGTTGTACATTCCATGTTTGAAGACATGTCATCAAAGATTTAAAAAGCAAGGTACCACTCTTCATCAAATAGTGAGTTCACACTCGACATCAATCAAGCATTTCGAGGCTCAAATAAATCATCTCTCATCACAAATGAACCATTATTTTAAAGGTACCCTTCCTAGTGATACTCTTAAAAATTTGTAAAATAATGGCCATGTGATGACAATTATAACTAGAAATAGAAGGATGCTTGATGGATTGAGTAAACTGACCAAAGAAGTTGTTCTTGAAAAGGATAATAAAATAGTCCAAGAAGTCGGGATTGAGAAAAACATGGATGTAAGTCTGGATATTGGGGTGAAGTTTAGTGCACCAAATTTGGTTGTTAATGATGATTGTCCTAATGTGGAGAAGGATGAGACTGAGTCACCTCCTCAGGTTGCGATTGAGATAGAGGAGTAAGCCCCTAATGAGCCAAGAACAATGCCTAAAGGTCCTCACTCATATCCTCATAGTTTAATCAAGAATAAGAATATAATCAATTCAAGATGTTTGTATACATGTTCATCAAACTATCTATCAACAATCCTTTAGTTGACACTCTCATGCAAATACTGGGCTATGCAAAATTTAAAATGAAATTGCTGAAGAAGAAAAGAGTGATTGATGTGGGGATGGTTGAAGTGTACCACAGTTGTAGTGCTATCATGACTAGTGATATAGCTCCCAAATAAGAGGATCCTGGAGCTTTCACCATCCCTTATACTATTATTGTGTTCTTATTCAGAAAAGCCTTGTGTGACCTTGGGGCAAGCATAAATTTGATGCCCCTTGTGATCTTCAAAAGGTTAGGTTTGGGTCCTCCTAAACCCACACCAATGAGGTTGCTAATGGCTTACCATTTTATTGAGCGCTAAATAGGAATATTATTTGATGTGTTAGTGAAACTGGACAAGTTCATCTTGCCGGCCAATTTTGTGGTGTTAGATTGAGATGTTGAACTCGAGATGCTTGTCATCCTAGGGCCCCCATTCTTCGCTATAGGAAGAGCCTTGTTCGATGTTAAGTTGGGCAAACTCAAATTTCAAGTGGGGAACGAGGAGGTCAATTTCAATGTTTATCAACTAATAAAGCCTCCGAACGAGTATTCGGTGGTGTCAATAATTGCTACAATGGATGAGATGATTGGTAGAACTTGGGGAGATGAAATTAAAAACAAACCACCATAAAGTTAGCTTGTTATCTATAAAGAGGGTGAGAAGAAGGATTCCAGGAGATTGATCATACCTAAGCCCCCATATTTGGTAGACATGCACATGGATCCTAATGACACTCTTCAATTTACCATATCTATGTTGCTATCAACTTGGCAATGAGAAGAGGTGATGAAGATCTTGAAGAAGTACATCGAGTGTTTTGGTTGGAATTGTGCCAGTCATTTTAGCATGAACCCAAAAATGATTGATTTGTGAGGTACTATCGTCATGCCGTGACATAAAATCAAGCTCTTCTTGAAAGGCACTCAAGTATTTTTAGTTTATTTCTTTTACCTTTTGTTTTTTTTGGTATGTTTTAGGAGTGCATGGAGATTGAAAAATGGTTAAGTGGAAGAAAAGTTCAGAAGGCATGTGCGCTGCAACTTGCGTTTTGCATGTGGAAATTTGCGGTCGTCGGTGGCATTGCACTAAAGAGAAAAATAGAAATTGGAAGAAACTTGTAAGCAGAGGGAAGAAATGCCCCTCCAGGTTTGCATTTCGCATATGCCATCGCATGTCAGTCTAGAAAACTGGCAACAATCAGACTAAAAAATTGCCACTTGCAAAGTGACATGAAAAATGCACATGGTCATGTATGAATTGCATGTCTCATCATAAGCGCAAGTATGTTTTAATTTTTGTTGACCTACCCGTTGATCGACTCGACCTAGAATTTTTGTCCCACGCCTCTTCTTCTTCTTTTCTCATTTAAACCATTACCCATACTCCTTTTTTCCTTAACTCTCTACAAAACCTTTAAAACTCCCCAAAACAAACTCAATCAGCCACAATCTTCTCCACAATCCACTTCTCTTTCCCCACTACTTCACCACCGATGCATCACTACCGCCGCAACTACCTTTTCGGCAAGAAACATTTGGGTCACCATTGCTAAGCCCAAAGCTTTAAGTTTTCACTTCTACATACCTCTTCTTCACTAGTGCTAAGTTCCCTAACATTAAATTATTGTTTTTAAGTAGGTTGGGAATATTATTTGTGAAGCCTACTAGTTTATTCTACCATATTGAGTTTTGTGTGAGATCTGACTTTTGAACCCCAATTTTGGGGCCAATTGTTGTTGTTACTTTTGAAAAAACATAGTAGATCATATTTATAAAATGATGCATGCAATTTGGGATCATTGCTAGTCTTTAATTTTTAGTTTTTGGGTGAAGTCTGAGTAACCAACTTCTGATGATGCAAATCGTCATCTTTACAAGTTCTTGTTGAATATTATTGTGTTGGGCTGAAATTATGTATATCACTGCGCACGTATGTTGTTTCAATTGATTAAAAATTATTCTGTGAGCGCTTTAGTTGAGGGGAGTAAATTCTTGTTGCATTTGAATGTGCTTGAATGCTTTTCATGATGCTTGATGTTCCCAATGATAGACGGGGTAACTTCCTTCTTAATGGAAATCGTTAAATGTATACCTCATAATGTTTGGGTCTCGTTTATGTATGAAGATATCCCGGAAGTCTGAATACCCAGATAACTTTAAAAAATGTTTTAACTAGTCCTTATTATGGCTTAGCTCTATTGAATTATATGTTCATATCATGGTTTGCACTTGCATTCCACATGTATTGCCCTATTAATCGCATATACAATGCACGTGAAAATAAAATATTGAAAAATTCTTACTATTTCCATATATGTTCTGCATGCGAATAACAGGTCTTCATATGCGAAATGCAAGCGGTGTCACATGCAACATTGAAGATGCCAACCGACTTCCTGTAAGGGGCGAAGACACATGCAGCAAGCAAATCGACAAGGGTGAATCACACATGCCATCTCCCATTTCTCATGTCCTTTCCAGGTCTACTGGTTGAATGGGCAAAGTGACTTGCGAAGCGCAACTCTTCACTTGCGATTCACATGTGACTCGCACATGGAATTGGTTTACCTTCTATATTTTTCTTCTACTATGCATTTAATTTCTTTTTATTACATTAACTTCTTTTAGCATTTTTCTCTTTTATTAATAAAAAAATAAAAAAGATTTTGTTGTTTCCCTTGAGTACTCATAATCTTCTTTTGCAGAACTATCACATTTTGTCGGTGGAAAGGACAGGGAAAACCCACATACAGAGCTTCAATATCGGCATACCCTGTTGTACCTATGAAAAATGCAGGGCCATATGAATCAAAAATTCTATTTGGCATTGAAGGAATGGAGGCTTATTATCTCATCTTTCGTGATCAATGAGCTATTGCAGATGAATCTGGAATGGATATAGACTCCTTAAAGAATGAGCTCCCAAATATAGGAAATCAATTTTATGAGAGAGAGTGGGATCAACTTTCTCAAATTCCCGGTCCTTATCATTTGGAAATCGTACGAGAATTCTATGCCTCCCATCGTGCCAGACAAAACATACTAAAGCATAAGGGCATAATAAGTAAAATGGCATGTCTACAATCCATCCTAGTGCGGGGAATAGGGATTTACATTACTCCCAAGGCTATTAACTCTCTACTATGGGGTGAGGCACCATACTCACCCTCAAGATTTTCCCAATGTGTTGCTTCACAAGATGACCAATATGCTTGGGTAGCTAGTGTCATTGCTGAAATTCAACCATTTTGGGCAGTATCAAAATGTATGATTTCTCGTCAGGATCTTATGTTTGAAGCCATGGTATGGTTAGACTTTGTTTGTACAAGGCTCATTCCATCAAAGATCACCACCAATGTTTCCATTGAGGTTGCTATTCTCATCACATGTATTATGTCTAGTATTCACATCAATGAGGGAGAAATTATTGCAATTAAATTAAAAGGAAGAGCTAGACAAAATCCACATCTTTGCCCTTTCCTATTCTTATTTATTACTTGTGTCTTTGAGCAAAGTGTCCTCTACTTCGGCCATTTGACAAAACTCATCGTGTGGAGGGAATAATTGATTTGGCCACTTAGAGAGAAAAATATGCTCAATCAATCAAGAGGAGAAGATTTTACACCAATCAAAATGTTTTAGAAGGTACAAGTCCTACCCTCACTGCTTCACATGATCATCTAGAGAGTCCTATTGCTACCCATGAAGTATTAGGATACAACCGCAATGTAAACCCATTGCTTCACCCACTGCAAGCACTGATCACTTCCTTCTCTAGTGGGTTACTCGATATTTCTCATGTGGAATGTAACAACAATGATCTTTTGCACTAGATAGCTAAAGATATCCCAACCATGATTCGTAATTGAATCAAATCAGCTTAAAACCCCGTAGTAACTAATTTGGGCAAACTTTGCACTCGGATTGACATAGTGGAAGAGGATATTTGTGAAATGAGGAAATCATTACCCCAGACCACCATAAAGATCCCGCATTTGGATCTTGATCTACTAGCACCTGCTTCAACCTCATCTCCTAGAAGTAGGAGTCCTCCTCATGATTGGTGTGTAGGCTGGACACTGATGGATAATGTAGAAACATCTGCCATAAAAGAGGAGGTTGAGCCATATATGCAGGCTACAGAGTACACAAACCAACTTAAGCAATATCAGTCGGAATTCCACCTATCTCCCATGGCCACCCAAAATCCTCATACTAGACCAAGCTGGGCCACCTCACCTCTTTGATATTACCAGTTGATAACACTTCTAGATAAATGGGAAATTGTTGACCCTAGTTTCCCTCTTCAGGTTAGATGGGACCCATCAATTTCTTTAGTGGATCATTATTTTTTTTGAGTCTTTTGTTTGTTATTTTCTTAAGTTTTTGGGCTTATCTCATGAACTAGGCCCCTAAAATAGTATAAAATAATAGGTATTGCATTAACCTAGAGGCTAGTTCCTCACGTACTTCTTTATTACAACTTTAGAAGTTGTAAATACTTATCAATTTTAAATTAACATGCTTGAAAATAATTGAGACTATTGATCATGCTTAACATATCAAATTCAAACACTCAGATAGAGCCCATTTAAACCTATGCTCAATCATACGAATGAATTATTGTGACAAGTATTTTTAAACATTTATAAGAAATCATTGCTATAAAATTCATGTCGAGAGGAGTACCTAGATATATCAGTACCTCACATAGTAGGTAGAAGATTAAAAGACTATGTATAAAAAAAGTTGCATGTACTCAAGGTTTCACATAGCATGTAAACTATAGCCAAAAATTCTATAGCGTACATAATTTGTAAATTGTTAACCCTTAAAGGGAACTTTGTAAGCATGCTGGTCAGCATGTAGCATATATGTATTTTTTGTATAAAATATTTGTAATGTACTTAATAAGTTGGTAATCTACCAACTTATTGAGCCTTTATTCATCAATTATTACCATGTTTTGATGTGAATTAGAGGTACTTATTGCCTTTATTATCATAAATCCAGGTATTCCTATTAAAATGAAGAAAGAAAAAGATTTTAACATAAAGAGCTTAAAATGGAGTTAATGTACAAAGATGATCATAGGGTAAGGTTCTGTCGAGAAGGGCGAGATGATATTCGAGCTGCAAGAAAGCACCTGCATTTTGGTAGCCACTCTTTCACAAAGTATTAAAATCACTGAAGAAGATTGTGTTACATGGGAATTTCAATCAACATGGATCAAAATATACCTATTATTACCATAAAAACATTGTAAGGATTGTTATTTACATCATAACTCTGAATGGAAATGAATATTTCCTCCTGAGTTATAAAAGGAACCAAAATAGGAGGAACATGTGAATGATTAACTAGGAGTGTTAGGCACTTTTCATGACCCAAACCACATGCTGGCGTAATCAAAATCCAATTCTACGAAACCTCATCAAAAGAACCTTATGGTTATGATAGATCATGCAGTTGTCCCATCATTGTTCATTTATTCACTAATTTCAATCCAATTATTACAACTTATGTGTAATGACCCTTCCGGTTATTTCCACGTATATATTTTTCTTGAACCGTTAGAGCTTGTTTGTAGCGGCCCCAAGTCACTTAAGGCTTTTCAGGACCGGTATATCGGTGCCGGGTCCATTTGTTTGTTCGTATTATAAGTATTGAAGACAAGTAAGTCGGCAAAAGTTATCGTAAGTTTCTTTAATAAATTTTCTGGACTCTGGGTAAAATGTCTCAGGGATTTTCTCCCAATATATAAAGAGTTAGAAGTCCCCCGAAATACCAAATCGAAGGTCTACGAGTATAGTTTCCAACGCATAAAACCTCACATCCAACTGATCTTGGAGTAAAACGTTATGACTGTTTTACTGCGGACTGTCTGGCAGAAACTAGGTCGCGAAACGGGTCGGGTCAAAATCGATTTAAAGCCTCAACTTCACGTTTTAAAACGTCATTTCAGTTCTGAAATAGTGAGAAAACATAAGGGAGGATTCCAAGAGAGTTCTTGAGTATCAAAATCGTGCGTTGCTGAATTGCGAGCCTAAGTTTGAGAATTTATTAACATCGTGTGTATTTGAAAATATTTTATTTGAAAGTTGAATTTGGTAAAAAGTTATATTATTATTACCTTTTTAAAGTATTTTAAAGGTGTATGAAAAATATTTTTGTTACGATATAATGGTATATGTATTTATTTTATAAGGTTTTTGTACATTGTAATATTTTAACGGAGATAGTAAATTTAATTATGTTAAAATTTATTATTATAATATAGTAGGTTTTGTTTGAAATAATTTTCTACGAATTATGGTATATTTAAAAAGTTATATATATTTTGCCACGAGCTTATATAATACCCGAGTATATACATAACGGGATAAGAACATTTTCTTACTACTGCCACCTCCACTCCACGTGGAGGTGGAGGGACTGGCCAACAATCCACTAACTACAGTGGTGTCATTCCAATTATGACATATCTACCTAACTTATATTGCTGTATATATATTGTGAAGGATATTAAGAAAGTGTAGTAACAAATACTTTTATCAAGGAATGGTGATGATAATTTGGTGCAAGACATCGCAGGATTGAAATCCTCATTTATATATACACACGTACCTCTTCGTCGATTGCAAAGTGTGCTCTTTTTCGGAAAGGTTCAAGCTTGTCATCGGACGACAGGTAGGTTACGGTTTATTTTCCCTAGACTCTGCATATATAGGATAAAATTGTATTAATGGGCATCCTTGGGTTGGTTTATTAGGTTGGTACCACAGACCTCGACCGCTTTATTCATGTTCGCCTACTTTTGTTCCTCCGTTGCTTGTAGTATTTGCCGATATATTTTATTTACCCTTGTGTTCCTGTGAGGCCTTGTTGACTCTGAAACATAGAAGGTGGGATTTTGGGAATGTCCGCAAGTCCCGGGCATAGAATTATCCTTCTAGGCTGGTTATGCTTGCTGAGCAGCTGTGGGCCTGTGCAGGGTCGATAGGTTGATTGTGAGCTGTTGGGCAGCTATTGTGTGTGATCATACCATTTACATGCATATAAAGAGGTTTTATCCATGTTTTACTATGGTTTTGGCTTCGGGCCTACTGGCACTATTTTCTAACCTTGCATGGCCCCGGGGGCCTGTTTTTAATAAAAATAATTTGGAAATGGTTTGATTTAACTTGTGAATATGCCTGGGTAAAAGAAACTAAAATTATGTTTTAAAGCACCAGTTTTACGATTAACGCTAGACTCGACAGGGCCGGGGTGCTAGTTGAGTTTTCTTGCTACTTGAGATGATTTTTAGCCTCGGTCGGACCGAGCAGCTCAAATGACTTTCTACTGTTTAGACCCGGTTATGCCCCGGCACCCTTGGAGGGGTTTTTTTTGAGATATTTTTCTACTACTTTAGTCTTGGACAGGGTCTGGGCATGCATATTCGAGACTGGATCTCTATCTTGAAATCGAACTTGCTTTCGGATGACATGTTGTGATACTGAGTTTTAGTATGGGGTCGGGGACCTCCATGGACCTTGCCATCCAGGCCTGGGGCTTCGGGCTGCGTGTGGCGGAGGAAGGGTGTACGGCAGAGTAGAGGTATACGGGCAGTGTCCTTCCATGGAACCTACCTGCTGGGCCGGATCGGCACCGGAGGAGGTACATACAGAGATACCATTTCACTTGAGATCTTCATGCATCATATCATTCATTGTTTGAGGTTCCACCATTGTTTGTTGTTTATTGATTGTACGCTCCATTAGTATGGGATGCCGGAGGGTTTGTTTTCACTTGTTTGTAATCCTCGGTTGTATGGGCGGCCGGGGGACTGTAGGTAGACTCTTGCTATTTACTTACAGAGTTATTCCATGTTACGGTTAAGAATGAAATTGGTTACTGCTAAACTGTTAGTTTCTGGATTGAGATTGATATGATTAGTTGAGTTTGATTCATGTCTCTGAGCATGCCTATCATTACTCTTTCCCTCTTCTTACACTTGAGGTTACCGGTATACCGTCCATTTCGTAAACTTATTATGTATACACTGTTATTGCAAGGACCCCAGGTGCGTTGTTTCTTACTTTAACCTGTGCCTATGGTGTATATATTTTGCTTGCTGGCCTCACATGTGGTTCTGTTGATTTCCCTCTAGGCTAGTTCTTGTGTACCTTTCGTTGATTTCTGTGACTTCTTGCTTCTATTCTGTCTGTTACTATGCTTTTATCTTATATGTGCCCAGTCGGCCTATGATACCTACTAGGTACCTTATGCTTCGCATTTGGTGCTCACCCTACCCCCCTGCATCTTTGGGTGCAGATCCTAGCGTGGGCCATCACCGTTAGATCGCTGTAAGTCGTGCTTGGAGATCTGTTGGGGATTACTTCAGACTGAGGGTGAGCTCTTGGCGATCGGAGCTTAGCTTTAGTTTATCTTTTGCTTCATGTACTCTATTACCATTCAGAGACATCTGTATATATTGTTTGGATCGTTTGCACTCCATGTATGTAGTTTTGGCTCTATACTATGATACCAGGGTCTTGGGGTTTGGTT